>BJCG01001333.1:0-62067 GCA_005406145.1 Prunus yedoensis | reverse complement strand
GTGAGAACGCTTATGTGAGAACATAACATGAGAAACCGTTGGATCCATCTAACGGCTGTATGAAAAGCAATTGTAAGTGTAAGTGTTGTATTAGAACGAGGCCTTCTTCTCTCTTCTCCCTCCATCTCTTCTCCCTCCAAAACGTCCCCTCCAAAACAGAAGTCCCCTCCAAACCAGCTGTTCACTCAGTTCAATGAAAATAACCATTTTTTTATCAGCTTTGATTGAGGAAGAACTGTAACATTGAGAGAGACACCCTCATTTTTCTGGGTTTCCCATTCAGGCGAAACAAAGGAGTCTTGGATTTTATAATTTCATCTCTGTGGTTGGGTTTTTGGGGTCGGGACATACGTCAATCCTTGAGCAACGTCTAAACTGGCGTTGAGTTGGAAAGTGCTGACCGTACCGTTGTGGTTCTGCTCTGTTGGTTTTGAAATCCTTGAGCGGGGCGAAACAGGGGTTGAGGAAGAAGAAAAGTTTTTGGGGTTGACGTCCAGATCTAAAAGGTCTATGTTACGTTGTTGTCGTAGTTGTTGAAAATTTGAAGTTGGAAATCAGTTACGAGGTAAGCCATATACTGTATTTGTCAATTTCATTATTGGGCATCAGCATGAGTCAGATTAGGTTGTATGTATGTCTTTAATGTTTCAGCGGAGAGTCATTCACATGTCATATTTAGTTAATATTTATTGTAAAGCTGTTTGAAAGCATGTGCCAAATATTGGGCATCAGCATGAGTCAGATTAGGTTGTATGTATGTCTTTAATGTTTCACTAGAGAGTCATTTGGATGTCATATGTTAGTTGATATATATTTTAAAGCTCTTTGAAAGCCTATGCCAAATATTGGGCATCAGCACGAGTTACGTTAGTGTGTATGTAGGTCTTTAATGTTTCACAGATAGTGATTTGAATGTCATATATGATGGTTATTATGTGATATTCAGGGTTAAATTGCAAGAACTGTGAAATGGAGTGCGAAGGACAGGTGACACCGGAAGTTAGTTCTGAATTGAAACCAAAATTGGGACTTGAATTTGATTGCTGTGAGGATGTGTTCAATTTCTATAATATGTATGCCGCGAAAGCCGGATTCGGCATTCGGTGTTCTACAACGAGAACTTGCACATTCACAGGAGAGGTAACAAGGAAAGAATATGTATGCTATAAACAAGGGTATGCGTTGACAAGCACTATTAGTCACAAGAGAAGACAGCGAGGTTGTACTCGAACTGGGTGCAAGGCTAAACTTGCGATTTTGAAGGTAAACGAGAAGAATAAGTACACTGTTGTAGGATTCAATGAGGTACACAACCATGACATGACCACAGTTGATAAAGTCCATCTATTGAGATCTCACCGTAACTTAACAGAGTCTACAAAGGCCTATAGTGCACATATGAGCAAAGTTAATATCCCTGTACATAAACAGGTAAGCCTTCTTGAGGTGCAAGTAGGGGGAATCCATCTTGGTTTAGGGTTTAGGGACTGAAAAGGGTCTGTGGAGAAGAGGACTGAAAAGGGTCTGTGGAGTAGAGGACTGAAAAGGGTCTGTGGAGAAGAGGATTGAAAAGGGTGTGTGGAGAAAGGGACTGAAAAGGGTGTGTGGAAGTTTTAAAAATCAAGGTGTCGTTTGGGGACGAAGAAGGAAGTGCCGCATATAAACCCAACCGGCGTGACCCACTTGACAATTGACGAAGACAAGGGTTTAGATCAGTTTCAATTATATTATTCGTTTCCCAAGCGCTGTGTGACTGAAATGACAATTGACACTTATCGCTAAAGTTGGAGGGACTCAATTGGTTTCGTGCGCTCCCATATTGAGAGCATTTATGATACCAGTTGTCACCGGTAGCAGTCACAAAATATAAATGCTTTTCGTCATAATTATTTTGCTAAAATCACATCACCACTTTTGAAGCAAATGACTTAGTTACATTTGAACATGACCAAGTAATCAGTTTCACTTTGTCAACCTTGAAACTAAATATCAACGCACCATTAACAGTAAAGTAAATGATCACATTGTATATGGTTCTAATAATGCAAAAATGACATTAGAACGAGTGAAGGTAACTTGCATTTTAACATTAACAACTAAGCAGTTGCTTCTTGCCAAATATGGAACTAAATATGAACGCGTATCACCAGTACAGCAAAAGAAAACTGTGGTTATGATACTGATAATGCAAATATGACAGCACACGTTCTCAAGGTAACTTACATTTCAACCACGCCGCGCGAACACTTAAAGCTCCAAAAATATGATACTTAAATTGTCTGATTATCACCTATAAAGAAAATGAAACTAGTGTGTCTGATACTAATAATGCAAACATGACATCACCACGGAAATTAGGTATCTCAAGTGGCGGCTCCCCAGTCCAAGTGAACAAATTCATTTTGGCGGGTAAAATTAGTAAGGGGATTGCTGTATAAATAACAAAGTGATATATTTAACCTCACATTGCACCACCAGTTGGGCACCAGCGCGACTTGGTCCAAAAGTAAACTCATTAATTATAAAATGTTTTTTGTGAAAATTGATATGTAATTCTTGATGTTAGTGAGGAGGGATTTCCGTACTATGGGATTCAATATTTTTTTTTTTGGGTAAAAAATCCTAAAAATTGCTGGACAAATCCGAAAATAATGGGGAAATGTCGTAGATGGTTATAATCAAATTTTGGAAAAACCTTCCACTTAATTCGTAGATCCACATTGCGATATTTAAATAATTATGTTAGTGAAAAGGGATTACCGGATGACTTAATTACACTTCTGTTTTGTTGCAAATATAGTTTCAAATGCAGGACAAATCAGGAAATTAGGGGGATTTTTTGGGGTATTTATGGGATCATCAGAGTATCTTAGAAGATCAAGGATGTGTCAACATCCACTTGTCAACGAAGTCAGTGAAAGGATAATCCCTTTCCGGGTTGACAACACGCAACCTCCCTGCCATATGCCTATCTGTCATCTTTAACGATTGACTCTTTGGGGGATATGAACCAGCAATTCCACATTTGAGACCACTTACTGAAACGATATAGGACCCAAAACCATAAACATACTTCAAATAAAAACAATACAAAGTTCACACAGTTTCACCTTTACATAAAAACACAAAAACCAAAACAACAATTTATTAATAAATCCCCTATCATACCATGTATATACACCTTAAACCCACCCAGTGATCAACTGGAGTTCGCGCTGGATGCAGTACATCTCCCTCTTCCATTTGCAGGGTTCACAGCAGTTCCAAGCATCTACGTTGTCCCAGTCGTCGCCCCAACGGGCCCATAACTCATACCACTCCCGATTACCCTCACAGTCAATGCAGTCTTGTAAAAATCCTTTGTCTGCAGTCAATTTTTGAAGCATAGGAGGAGTCACGGTGCCACACATTGTATACCGACGCAGTCGATTGCTTATTGAACCCCTGCAAGTTTTATGTTCAGTTTCTTCGTTTTGCTGAGATGGCACAAAAACTCCAGCGCATTCTCCTTGCCCTCGCTAGGGTTCAACAGCCCTAGCAAGCCAACAAGGTAGGAGGCTTCCTTATGCCCTGCCATAGCCGCCCCCGCAGGTTCTTCAGCGCCTCATCATCATTCTTCACGAAGAACTCCTGAATAGCTTCTCTGTAAATGATTTCTGGATTGTTATGTTCTTTGCACTTTTGCAAGAACTCAACAATTTTCCCTTCATCTTCACCGTACCAGTCCTGATGCCACTGGTACTTATCCACTGACACGGTTGTCCAAACCTCAGGATCATTCAGCATTTGTTGAAATAACTTGCATGTTCCCGCCATGCTGTACAGATCTTCAGAGGAGTTCTTTGCAACCGCGAGCAGCACCTTAAACCATGCCAAATGTGGAATATCCATCTTGGTTGTTGGAGAAGAGGACTGAAAGGGTGTGTGGAGAAGGACTGAAAAGGGTGTGTGGAGAAGAGGGACTGAAAAGGGTGTGTGGAGGTTTTAAAAATCAAGGTGTCGTTTGGGGACGAAGAAGGAAGTGCCGCATATAAACCCAACCGGCGTGACCCACTTGACAATTGACGAAGACAAGGGTTTAGATCAGTTTCAATTATATTATTCGTTTCCCAAGCGCTGTGACTGAAACGACAATTGACACTTATCGCTGAAGCTGGAGGGGACTCAATTGGTTTCGCGCTCCCATATTGAGAGCATTTATGATACCATTTGTCACCGGCAGCAGTCACAAAATTATAAATGCTTTTCGTCATAATTATTATGCTCAAATCACATCACCACTTTTGAAGCAAATGTGATACTTAATTTGTCTGCTTAACCTGTAAAGAAATGAAACAAGTGTGTCTGATACTAATAATGCAAATATGACATCACCACGGAAATTAGGTATCTCAAGTGGCGGCTCCCCAGTCCAAGTGAACAAATTCATGTTGGCGGGAAAATTAGTAAGGGACTGCTGTATAAATAACAAAGTTATATATTCTACCTCACATTGCACCACCAGTTGGTCCAAACAACCCTCAACTCACCATGGGTTCACCTACGAAAACTCCCCCCATACTTATAACAACTCCACCAAAAAATGCAGACCCTATCTCACAGAAGTATAAGAACGCTGAAGATGTTCCTGTTGGACTTGCGAAATCCATCTACTTTTCATCTGAGGACCACGATGATGCAGGTCGTATCGGCCAGAAGCGGTACGATGCGTTGTTGACTGAAATAAAACGTCAGAAGAGACGTCTAAGATGGTATGAAGAAACATTGGGGAAGGAGAAAAGTCAAGCGAAATTACACCTTCGATCAGTCAAACTAATGAAACTGAGGGTTAGGCTTGCGAAAGGAAAAGGTTGTCGAAGGTTCAGGGGGTCGAATGAGGCAGTGCAGATGAGGGAAGCAGAAGCACGTAAAGGATTTGACCTGTTCCGAGAGTATGCAAAATGTGTTGTCCCAAGCTACAACTGGGACGGAATCACCATGGAGTAAACCGTCGCTGGACAACGTTCATTTCGTTATTTTCAGTAAGTTTGTTTGGAAAAAATGCATAAACGTTCATTTTGACTGCTTTTGTTCCAAGTTTGTGTGCGCTCCTCAAGGTGTAACCATTTTGGTTTGGACACTTCAGATGGTATCTTGTATGTATCCAAGCTGTAAGACGTGAAGAAAGAGCGAGTGGAAATTATGGGAAACTGCTTTTGGTTGATTATGGGTACTTTTGTAAAGCTAAATGGGTATGCTTTAATTGAAGTATGTTGACATTATTTTCTGTCAACATATTTAATTTCTCTTTAAAAATGCCTAAAAGGAATGGGATTTTTTAGCATTGATTGGATTGGATCTCCCTCACAGGAGCTGTTGTTCCTAAAATGGTAATATGAGGTGTGCTTATTCGTGTGAAATATATAATATATGACCAATGAAATAACAATAATAATATTGTGTGTCATTTGAAAGGAGAAAATAAGACTAATTTTTCCCAAATATTACATACGAAGCATAAGTTAATTTTCCCAATGAACAAACTCTTGTTTATGATGCAACTCCCCTTTTGACTTAAAATTAAAGAAAAGTTATTTTTAGTGGGTTCAAATACAACCTGTACGCAACCGTCAACATATGTTGTTGATACTATGCTGAACCATAAACCGTAAATGGTGCCACACTGTGTTTTCAAATGTGGTTTAGGTACCATTTAATTAGTTATTTCATGATATATTGTTATTTTCTTATTTAGGTAGTTTTAGGATATCTTTTATTATTTAGGTGTGATTTTATAATTAATGAGTTTACTTTTGGACCAAGTCGCGTTGGTGCCCAACTGGTGGTGCAATGTGAGGTTAAATATATCACTTTGTTATTTATACAGCAATCCCCTTACTAATTTTACCCGCCAAAATGAATTTGTTCACTTGGACTGGGGAGCCGCCACTTGAGATACCTAATTTCCGTGGTGATGTCATATTTGCATTATTAGTATCAGACACACTAGTTTCATTTTCTTTATAGGTGATAATCAGACAATTTAAGTATCATATTTGCGGAGCTTTAAGTGTTCGCGCGGCGTGGTTGAAATGTAAGTTACCTTGAGAACGTGTGCTGTCATATTTGCATTATCAGTATCATAACCACAGTTTTCTTTTGCTGTACTGGTGATACGCGTTCATATTTAGTTCCATATTTGGCAAGAAGCAACTGCTTAGTTCTTAATGTTAAAATGCAAGTTACCTTCACTCGTTCTAATGTCATTTTTGCATTATTAGAACCATATACAATGTGATCATTTACTTTACTGTTAATGGTGCGTTGATATTTAGTTTCAAGGTTGGCAAAATGAAACTGATTACTTGGTCATGTTCAAATGTAACTAAGTCATTTGCTTCAAAAGTGGTGATGTGATTTTAGCAAAATAATTATGACGAAAAGCATTTATAATTTTGTGACTGCCGGTGACAACTGGTATCATAAATGCTCTCAATATGGGAGCGCGCGAAACCAATTGAGTCCCTCCAGCTTCAGCGATAAGTGTCAATTGTCGTTTCAGTCACAGCGCTTGGGAAACGAATAATATAATTGAAACTGATCTAAACCCTTGTCTTCGTCAATTGTCAAGTGGGTCACGGTTGGGTTTATATGCGGCACTTCCTTCTTCGTCCCCAAACGACACCTTGATTTTTAAAACCTCCACACACCCTTTTCAGTCTTCTCCACACACCCTTTTCAGTCCTCTTCTCCACAGACCCTTTTCAGTCCTTTACTCCACAGACCTCTTTTCAGTCCTCTTCTCCACAGACCCTTTTCAGTCCCTAAACCCTAAACCAAGATGGATATTCCACATTTGGCATGGTTTAAGGTGCTGCTCGTGGTTGCAAAGCAGTCCCATAAAGATCTGTACAACATGGCGGCAACCTGCAAGTTATTTAAAGAAATGCTCAACGATCCTAAGGTTTGGACAACGGTGTCAGTGGATAAGTACCAGTGGCATCAGGACTGGTACCTAAGTGAGGAAGGCAAAATTGTTGAGTTCTTGCAAAAGTGCAAAGAACATAACAATCGAGAAATGATTTATAGAGAAGCTATTCATGACTTCTTCCTATTGAAAGATGATCGGTATACAATGTCTGGCACCAAAACTCCTCCTCTGCTTGAAAAGTTTACTACAGACAAAGGATTTTTACAAGACTGCATTGACTGTGAGGGTAATCGGAAGTGGTATGAGTTCGGGGACCGCAGTGCCGACGACTGGGACAACGTAGATGCTTGGAACTGCTGTGAACCCTGCAAATGGAAGAGGGAGCTGTACTGCATCCAGTGCGAACTCCACTTCATGACTGCGTTTGATATATAAGGTGTATATACATGGTATGATAGGGGATTTATTAATAAATTGTTGTTTTGGTTTTTTGTGTTTTTATGTAAAGGTGAAACTGTGTGAACTTTGTATTGTTTTTATTTGAAGTATGTTTATGGTTTTGGGTCCTATATCGTTTCAGTGAGTGGTCTCAAATGTGGAATTGCTGGTTCATATCCCCCAAAGAGTCAATCGTTAAAGATGACAGACAGGCATATGCAGGGAGGTTGCGTGTTGTTAACCCGGAAAGGGATTATCCTTTCACTGACTTCGTTGACAAGTGGATGTCTGACACATTCTTGATCTTCTAAGATACTCTGATGATCCCATAAATACCCCAAAAAAATCCCCCTAATTTCCTGATTTGTCCTGCATTTGAAACTATATTTACAACAAAACAGAAGTATAATTAAGTCATCCGGTAATCCCTTTTCACTAACATAATTATTTAAATATCGCAATGTGGATCTACGAATTAAGTGGAAGGTTTTTCCAAAATTTGATTATAACCATCTACGACATTTCCCCATTATTTTCGGATTTGTCCAGCAATTTTTAGGATTTTTTACCCAAAAAAAAATATTGAATCCCATAGTACGGAAATCCCTCCTCACTAACATCAAGAATTACATATCAATTTTCACAAAAAACATTTTGCCAAATATTAACCCAAAACTCCTGACGAAGTATTCATCCCCACACAGAGTTAGGAAATTTCCCATTTTTTCCTTAATTTTCCTGCATTTTTAACGATTTTTGGGAAAAAAACTGAATAAAATATACAAGAAATGCCAAGTGGAGGCGCTGGAGTGGGGAGCTGCAAGCCTGACCGCCACGCGGCGCAATCCCATGCCGCCACACGCCAGTTTTTATATTTTTTAATAGTTTCCACTTAAATATCCATTTAAAAATCAGAATTGAAGGTGAAAAAAATTCCCAAAAAGTTCCTCAGCCGATCGGGCAGAGATTTCCTTCGATGACATATCCCTAAACACGGCAGGACAACAAATTTGGATACGGATTAATTGTGACTCGAAACTATGAGAGGTGGTGGTTACAAAGTGTATTAGGGTTTTCATTTGCATCATCCGAATGTATGGTGGTTCCCAAATTTTATTTTTTTTTTTTCACTCGCCTCCTAAACCCAGGGTTTGTACTTTTCCGTATGAAGTATTCATCCCCCCACACAGAGTTAGGAAATTTCCCAATTTTTTCCTTAATTTTCCTGTATTTTTAACGATTTTTGGGAAAAAAAACTGAATAAAATATACAAGAAATGCCAAGTGGAGGCGCTGGAGTGGGGAGCTGCAAGCCTGACCGCCACGCGCGCAATCCCATGCCGCCCCACGCCAGTTTTTCTATTTTCTAATCTTTTCCACTTAAATATTCAATTAAAAATCGAAATTGAAGGTGAAAAAATCCGAAAAATTCCTCAGGGATCGGGACGGGATTTCCTTCGATGACATATCCGGAAAAAGGGCAGGACAAACAAATTTGGATACGGGATTAATGTGATCGAACATATGAGAGTGTGGGGTTTACAAAGTGTATTAGGGTTTTCATTTGCATCATCCGAATGTAGGGTTGGTTCCCAAATTTTTTTTTCACTCCCTCCTAAACCAGGGTTTGTACTTTCCGTATGAAGTATTCATCCCCACACAGAGTTAGGAAATTTCCCAATTTTTTCCTTAATTTCCTGCATTTTTAACGATTTTTGGAAAAAAACTGAATAAAATATACAAGAAATGCCAAGTGAAGGCGCTGGAGTGGGGAGCTGCAAGCCCTGATTGCCACGCGGCGCATTCCCATCCTCCACTCGCCAGTTTTTCTATTTCTAATCTTTTTCCACTTAAATATTCAATTTTTAAAAACGACTTAAAGGTGTAGGGGCTTGCCGCCTACGGTTTAGGGTTTACTGTTCGAATGCTTAGGGTTTAAAAAATATTAAACCAATGCTTTTCTTTCCCGCTCATGGGTTAGGGTTACAAAAAAAAAAACATTCCTGCAAATTTTGAATTTGCCGCTCACAGTCACAGGATTGTTACGACCAAAACAGGACATTCAAACTTGAAACTCCATATTAGTTCTCCTCCAAAAATAAAATACCATTCCTTTTCAGATTTTAAGGAAAATTAATTGGGGGTTTTGAGCAAATTTTGGAAGGGTTGTCATCTGTTCTTTCTCATTTCCCTTTCTGGCAGAGCCATGTCGAATTCTTCACAAACACTCAAGGAAAGAGGTGTCGGCAACTGCAATGCTGAGATGGTTATGCTAATTTCCAAATCTGAAAGGAATATGGGCAGACCGTATTGGAAGTGCTTCACAACGTATGTAAGTATTATCTTCCTAAGCCAATAACACTAACTCAGATCGGCCATTGCCTAAGCCAACGAAAACTGCTACAGAGTAGAAGAATGGGTCTGACATGTTATCCGAAAATGAAAAATGTAACTTTCTTATGTTTTTTTAGGGAGCTACAAGGTGTAGTGGCTATGAATGGGTGACTGGAGGCAACATGCCAACTGAATCTCAAATTGAAAACCAGCTGGATGTGAAGGAACTTAATGCATATGCTGAAGTCATCCGTATGGTGAAGGGCATTAAAAAGATCCTCCTACTGTTGTTAGTTCTATCATTTCTGAATTTTGGCAGTTCAAGTGATGAAGAAGTAAGAAACTTTTTGCGTCTGGAAATCTTCAAGCAATTTCAAGTATATATTTATAAATTGTGTTCTGTTTTGGCTTTTCAAGTATATATTTTGTAATTTTCTAATCCGGACAGCTATGAATATGAAGAAGTGTTTGCAAATCTACTATTATGAATTAATCATTGAGCATAATTAGGAAATGAATTTTGAACGTTTGATATGCCTGCATCTTGACCTTCACAATCTTGTTTGCCGTAAACAAGAAACATTCCTATTTATTCCACATTTGAAAACACAGTGTCGCAGGTCCTACGGTTTATGGTTCAGCATAGTATCAACAACATGTGTTGACGGTTTCGTACAGGTTGTATTTGAACCCAATAAAAATAACTTATTCTTTAATTTTAAGTCAAAAGGGGTAGTTGGATCATAAAGAAGAGTTTGTTCATTAACAAGTAAGACTCAAAACTACCTTTCAAAACCTTCGTACAAACGGGAAGGATGCCCTCAAGCATGCGAAGAAAGCTCTTCGAGCTTCCCTTATATGATAGAAAGGTTAGTTCTCTATCTCGCGAATTGAGCCAATACCAAGCTATATGAATTTCTTCAGTTTCAACTACTGTTACCTACATAATTACAAACCGCCCACCCAGTGAAATGAAGTTTGCAAGTTCTTTATACTACACCCACCCAGTTATGTCATATTGCCTCTCCTAATTAAGCACACGCGTTAATATCCCTGCAACAACTGCACAGCGAGCTTCAACCGATACAAGGGCATGGCATGATGGGAAATATTGGCTAGTTCTACATTGGAGGTCAGAAACTCGCAGTATTTGAAAATGTACATCCCACAGTCGCCCCTGAAACATAGCGAAGCAGCTGTCATTCATTGTACAACAAAAGCGCACTTTCATAACACAATGTGTTTAGGTCGAATATGACTCACCCGCCCTACTTGTTGGGGGGGTGCATCCAAAACGCGACTAACTGACCACTCAGTTTTAAGTAGACCGTCGCCAGTATATCAAGCTTCGTAGTAACAACCGGGGCAGTATTTTGGACACCGGCTGCACAGCCCGTTGGATGGCTTGAGTTCTGCACAGATCTTCTTTTGAATCATATACCCTTATCTCACACTCTTTTAAATCGATAACAAGTAAGATCCAGTGCTTCTCTGCCTTTCTAGGTTGAAGGGCAAAAAAACTTGATTCACAGACTCCCATGATTTAGCCAACTTATGCCCTTCGCCCTTCACCATTCCCACTAGACCTGTTGCTGTGCTTCCTCTCCTCCTTTCCAATATACGACTTCATTTGCGTGTAATCTAAGGCAGCACATTTCTGCATAGTGGCACACCAGTTATGCATCATAACGGATACGGAATTTCAAAACAAACAATGCTTATGAAATAATACAGACCTGAAAAGTGGTGTCCAGTATCGTCCAGTCAGAACCCTGCCCACTTGCCAGACCTGTTGTGCCGCTCCCGTAGCAAATGCAAGGCCATGTCAATGTTCTACATAAAAGGGTTGTTTCCATTATTAAATCAATCAATTACTACATAGCAAGGGCTTATCGACAAAATCCCAAATCAATCAATGCTTACCGAGTCATCCAACCAACCGTCCTTGGTCAGCAACCGAACAAAGAAGTTATGCGAACCTTCCATAGCTTCGTCTCCACATAACCGCACATGTGAACTATATTTGTCAATCATTGTTATTAGCAATTCCGTTTCACCAGTGACTCAATAGGTAATCATAATAAACCATTTACATTCACTAAGGACGGGCAAAGGGAACTTACTTTACTTCTTGTCCCCATTCCCAGCAGAATTTTGCCACCTCCAGAAGGGAATCACGAGGAACAGGACTTAGGGGGTCAGCAATTGGGTCCTTCAAAATATTGGGAATCTCCCGACCTTGCCATGGAGTTTCCCTTACCACTGCCCTTGGCCTCTTCGTCACAGGACCAACCGTCCGACTCCTTCCCCGACCCCTCTTTCGCCCCACCCCCAACTATAACATCTTCGCCACATTCACCCTCCGCAGTGGGACATGTCAATCTTTCGAGGAGGATTCGTAAGGAATTTAACAAGGGTGACACACACCACATCTGGATCATCCCAATTTATATCCGGGGTTGTATATTGCACCTCTTCTTTCCCATTTTGTACACATTCCTCTCTCGATTCGGCTACTCCACCTTCCTCGGTTTTATCACTCTCCTCTCTCGATTCGGGTACTCCACCTTCCTCGGTTTTATCACTCTCCTCTCCAGCATCCTCAGTCTCATGTCTCTCCTCTCCTAGCATCCTCAGTCTTATGTCTCTCTCTCCAGCATCCTCAGTCTTAAGTCTCTCCTCTCCATCATCCTCACTCTTCCTGGCGTCCGCATGACTGGTACACTTTTCCAAGCGTAAAACTCTCTCCTCCAGCTCACCCTTCTCACGTGCAATAGTGCAACCTCATTCCTCAACTGCTGCACAACAGAGTTTAATTCATCAAGGTCCTTACATACCCGCGGGCTGCACTAGGTGCATCACATTCAGGAACAACTGATCCCCAACTCCAATATGGTTGCCTCATCTCCAATTCACATGGTCGTAAGAGCCGCAGTATAACAGGCTGTCAAACATATACAGTTAACAGGTCATATACAATAGTAAACAGCTTTCCTCATGAAACCAACATACTATTGAAATCAATTATTAACTACACACCTGTTGCTTTGAAATGTATAAGCGTTTAGCTTTCTAAACTCAGGCACTTATCTGTGGATTCCCACCAGCAAATTCGAGGGACTAATGCAGTTTCCTCGATCCGCCTACAATATCTAAGGGGGGGAATTCCCAATTCAGCAATTAATTCATACGCCCAAATCTACAACAAATAGATTATCAAAGTCAGTACTTAGTTACGAACTTAAATTTTACAAACACTAATTTTGAACTAAATCATACCTGGAAAGCATAGCTCAATCCCTTTATATTCCATGCAGGTCTGTAATTCTTTAGGCTTCTCATCCTCCACGTTTTTCTTCCCTTTTCTCACTGAACTCCGCACCGCCTTTTTTCGCTTTTTCTCCCCTTTCCCTGCCCATCCTTGTCTTCATCTCTCTCTTTCTTCCCGGGAACAACAACAGAGAATCTTGCAGACACTCAAACGATATAGATCCCACGGATATTTGTTGAATTCATCCATTTTATGAACCAAATGTAAGTAGTCCTCATTTATCTTTACATTTGGGGTCTGCCCATTATCACAGACTCCACAAAATACAGCAGTCGAATTTGGAACGAGTCCTCGCTTCTCTTTCGGAATTTCGGAATGCATTTTTCTAAGTCCTGGGCAGTAATGTGATTCCTGTCGGTAAATGCGCTTTCATAAAATCGCTTCATGATCTTCCCCGGCACACGTTATGTCAGGCTCGCTTCCACAATTTTAGACCACTTATCAAACAAAAATCCTTTACCACTGAATTGAGCAACATTGGACCTATTGCATAACTAAGGCCCATCATTCCTTCACACAAGTCCTCCGACTCGCCGGAGTGCCAGACCATGCACAATTTGACCACTAAATGCAATTTTATGGAGTCCCAACAGGTGGCCAAAACAGCTCTCTCTAAATCTTCCCATAAGTGACTCACTGAAATGCGCCCCAAAATTACACAGGACTGTTTGCGCCACACACAGATTATTCACCCGCGCAGAATAGACCTCTGACTCCGGGAAACAAAGCTCAAACCCACAATCCATTTTATACCTCCAAAAGACACTTTTGCTTAAGAAACAGAACTGATACGTGCTGAGAATATTATGACCACATTAACATACAGAAGTGATACCTACTCACAATATTATCTACACATTTTTAAACCTACAAACACTATTTTCAACACATTACATAATTGATACCTACTAACAGAATCTTCAACATATCAAGTTACAAAACTTATACACTATTTTCAACACATTAAGATACATAATTTCACCTACAAACACTAATTTCAACAAATTCAGATACAAAATTGATACCTACTACAACATGCATTGCTCCTTATGCATCCCAAATCATCTCATATTCAGAGTTAAGATTCCATTTTCTCTTATGCGTTCTACTTCAACTGGTACTTATTATTATTGTTTGCCAAGCCCATTAAATCCCTAAAATTATGCCCAACACTCACACCACTACATGCCCAAAGCAGGATTACAATGAGGAACAGATGAAGATTCCTCGAATTTTACGAAAACACAACAAACAACCAGAATGCAAACAAAAATACGAACTACAACACACAACACAAATTACTCAGGCCAATTTATATTTTTGCAAACACTCCGTACAGAGACAGACTACTCTTACCCAGAAAATCAAAGCCCTCAAATCCTCCCTAAAGTCCTAATGCAATTTCAATTAAGTGAATGCAGTATAACATGCAAACTTTAAAATCAAAGAGAGGGAGGAAATTCGACAGAAACGTACCGATTCAGACGTTCAGATGAGAATGACTCGATCACGGAGGTTCTCCACGACAGAAGAGCAAGTAAAAAAGAAACAGTACACGGAGTTTCTGTGAGAAGAGATTAGGAATAGAGAACTTGATGTCTGTAGGTATTTGGGTGTTATGACTAGGGTTCATTCATAATTCCATTGACAAAAAGGCGCCACTGTCAGGATTAAGAAATGCGCGATTTTTTCGAACCAGGCGCGACCTGACACCTCTGCTAAGGGGAAACTGTAGCCTATGTTAATGCACCGTAAGCTCGCTTTTTCTCTTCAACCGTTCAGATGCATTTCAATGGCTGCGATTTATTCTTATATAATGTTCTCTCATAAGCGTTCTCACCTGATCCGACTCGATAAATAAACAAAGAAGAACGTCAAAGACCCTACAAATTTCAAAGGCACAAACCTTTCAGGGATTTCTACACAACCCTTCTCATACACAGGTATTTTTCAGCTTTGACTGAATGGGAAGAGAGGGCGAGCCCAGCGCAATGTTTTTGAATTATCAATAACACCATTAAGACCGTTAAGATTATTAGTGTACGCAAGCAGTATTGACAATACCTATTGTGATAAGTAGAACTTCATCTCTTCATCAAAACTTATCTGTCAATGTTGGCAATTTTTGTATTCCAAAAGCATAAAGAGAATGATTTAGAAACAAGAATGCAAACAAATTAATAAACCTCACAAAAGATTAACACAAAGTATGATACATAATTTGGCTCTACTTTTGTTGTCACTTATCATTCAATACATTAATTTTCTTATTTATTGTATGATACATACATGTGGATAGAGTTCGCAACCCTAATCACCCAATGAAGATTTTGTGTAAAACCCCCCTCCCCAATCGCATGTACTAAAATAAAATAAAAGGGAAATAAACCTATTAACTCTAATCCCGACAAGAGTCGCATAGGCCTCATATCTACCAATAAAGAGATACAAAATAGTAGTTGAACAAATTAATACAGATAATCATTTCACTTTCATAGCCCGTGTGATATGCAGATTCTGCTCTTGAGATCAGCCTTAGGAGAAGAATCATCATGTTTGTAATATTCTACTAAATAGTATACCCAGATCCGTGTTTACTTATAAATTCCTGTTTCTCTTTCGATCCTTGGGAAACTGGGGAGGAGGGCATCAATAATTTCTTTCCCCAAAGGAGAGTACTTAGTTTAAATTGATTCTTGTCCGCAGTGAAATGCACTAGAAATTAAGTTTTCCACAATCATAACTTGTAAATTTAACGATTTTTAGGGAAAAGGGAACCTGTAAAATATGGCATCCCTCAAGAACTTCATACCCCATCCAGACCGTGCCTGCGTGCACCATCCTGATAAATATGAACCTGTGATCAACCAAGCAACGCGCCACCTTCTTTCTTCCACATATTTTCCAATTGTAACCACCATCTCTTTTGGGCACCAGTCGTCCATTTTGTATAAAGGACTTCCCTATGTGTCTGCCTAAACCACTGCAATCTTCTAATGCTGAGCAACCTCCTTGTCCTAAATCAGGTGTCATGGGGTGCATGCATCGCCAGCCACCGTGATGTTTTGCTTGTTTAAGTTCCCAAATACTACATGCCATGGATACCTGAACATTAGCGGAGCCCATGTCAATGTCGAAAGATCCGAGTGCTGCACAACATCTAGGTATATAGGAGGAAGGTCCTTGGCATAATTCTCAATCACTTCTCTTTTATAACTTCGGGTTCATCTGCCATACCTGCCCCTACAATGATAGAAAATGTAGCATACAATTTACAAAACTGATTATAAGAGAATCAATTTGTTACACAGAATTTTCTACAGTCTTCCTTAGTAGTGTTGACGTTTTGGCTTTATTCACATAGTGCAACAAGCGTGGTTCTTATAGAGCAGATTTTTTTTAGACAAAATTAATTAGTTGTCACTAAGAAAAACAAAGGGCATGGTCTGATGTTTTTGAACCTTTAGCTGGAGAGGTGCAAGTGAAAAACCAATAGATCTCTTTGTCAGTGATGGGAACAAAACCAGCCCTTCTTCCTTGTCCTATATATTGTTGCACGTTGTTGTCCAGTCCATGGCCTTGAGGAAACACAGCCAAGCCACGAACCGCGGATCGACCTGAATAGACTGGTTCGGCAAGTCCTAACCAGCGTGCCACCACTGAGTGCATCCCATCACAGCCTATCAGAACCTATAGCCGATAACAATCCAATTAGAAGGGGGAAAAAAAAAGGAATAGAGAAGTTAAAGTCCATTCCATCCAAATGGAAATACTTATAAACAAGGCATGTTGGTTCATGTTTACCTTTGCTTTGATGACAGTCCCATCTGCCATGTGAATAATGGAAATGGATGAACCTTCATGTTCTTGGTCTCAATACCAGTGAGCTTGGTAAGAGAAACGGATTGAATTACTCAGCAATTGATCTGCCAAAGCATTGAGTAAGGCTTTCCGGTGTACTGATCTTGGTCCAACTAGATCACTGCTTAATTTCATGTAAAAGATTACTGCATTAAAACCAATGATGGATCTGCATTCCTAATATATTCCACCAGGTGTACAAAGTGAACAAAAAACAAGACCTACCCATTGGGAGGCGATGAAAGAAAACGCCTTGGATTTCTCCAGTATCCAGGTTGGTTACATATCCCCTGATGATATAAGCACCAAATATAAATACATCGATCAAAAAGTTGAATCTCTATCTTTGTCTATAGAATAATGTTAAAGTTGAAGACGATAGTATTAAACAATATAGGAACAATATCACATCATACATTGGAAAGAAGTACAAAATGTAAAACTTGTAGTCAACGTATAAGAAACCAAACAAATTAGAATAGGAACAGGAAAAATAAATTAGAAAAACTCCTTTGCATTACGAAATTCCCGTAAACAGAGTTTGAACTTCATATTATACCAAAATTCTGTCAATAAACACATAAGAATGATGGCACATATGAATGCATGTATATGTGGGAGCAATTATTCTAAGAAAAATGTATACGTTGGTCTCCAGGCCTCAGGCAAGAAAGGAGATCAGGTCTTGATACTTATAATGAAGGTGCCTTTGACATTCTCACTACAGAATGGAACCCTACAATAAAGGAGGATAAGGGGGTTATGGTTACGGAACCAAAGGTTAGGATGACTACTTACTTTAGTATAGGTACACCTAAAAAAGTTTATTCCTACCCCCTTTTTCTTCCCCTTTCTGTCAATGTTGAGGTCTTTGAAAACATGTTCTTATTTTTTCGTATACGCAGATTAAGGCCCATGTGGTTAGGCTTGGTTTATTTTGTCAGAAAAGAAAGTAGGTTTTGGGGATTCATTGATTAGTACACCTCCGATGCTGGTAAGGTCGGTCGTCTGAGGGAAGTCGCATCTGTCCCATCGCAAGCACCTACAATGTCATGATTACATTGGTTTACCCATTTTTTCTTTGGTAGGCACAAAAGAAAAGAGTTAATCGTCGACAAGCAGGCATGTGTGGCACTTGCGGAATCGAAAGAACTGCTTGACATCCCTCTTCGGGAAAAGAGAGAAGAAGCTAAGAAAACTGGTAATGAACCAATGGCACCGAAAACGGAAAGAGCGAGATGGTGGTATTTGTTGGTCCCGAGAAGCGAAGATCATTAAATTTAGAGGATTTCAACAGTCAACCTATTCATTATACAATATATTTAGTGTTCATAAGACTAAAGGCTATATTTGACATTTTATCACTGTTCTTAATTGTCTAGATAATTAGATAAAAATTAAGAAAAAAACAGAAAAAAAAGTTTATCATAGATACAAAAACCAAAAACAGAACACAACGATGAGGGAGAAAGATCGAAGGCTAAAAGAATTACTTTTTGATTGGGGCATAAAGGGGAGTGAGGTTTTGAGAAACGCCCAAGGCATCAAGGGCAACCCAAGCGTTGTGGAAAAGTGTTAAAGCTGCGCCCGTGGCTCTGAGGCCTTCCGATCTCTCCAATACCAACGCTTCAACTCCAGCTCTCTTCAGCGCCAGTGCAGTCGCCAACCCTGCAATCCCTGCCCCAATTATAACCACATCCTCCATTTCTCTCTCTGTTTCTCTCTATGTCTGGGAGAAGCAGAAGCACTCGGCTTTATAAGAAATGGAGTGCTCAACTTTGGTGGCGCCGCGCAATGGTTGAATGAACAATGAAGATGCCAATTAAAAGAGTAAGACGTTGGCAGAGGCCAATTTCATATTCTCCACTACAAGCCCCTGTGCCAATTGGTTTTTTTTATTTTTTTATAATTTTTTTATTTTTAAAATTAAAAAAAAAATAACATTGATAGTTATGTTCTATAAAAATAGAATCTATTATTTGATTTTATTTTTATTTTTTTAATATGAAAAAATGTGAATTTACCATATTATCCTCATTTAATTAATAATTTCAATTCTTAATATTTGCATTATCCAAGTGTATTTTCTGGTATTTGAATGTTTCACCATTCTCTACCTTTTACTTTATATATACTAGCTTCTTTGCACGCACTCTTCCGTGCCTGCAAAATGCTTTTAAAAAAAATTAACATTATTTTAGAATTAAAAAAGATAAGGGGTAGTTGTGTTCCATAAAAATAGGTCATTATCTTATTTTTTTTCTTTTAATTTTAAATTTTTAAAATATAAAAAAGTGTGAATTTACCATATTATTCTCATTTAATTAATAATTTTAATTATTATGTTTGCATTAACTAAGGGCATTTTCTGGTATTTTGAATATTTCACCATTCTCTGCCTTTTGCTTTATATATAGATAGATAGATATAGATGAATTTTATAATTAGATTGGAATCAACCGCCCAAAAACTCTTTTTTATTTAAATGAGAGCCGTTGGATCCCAATGGAAATTGCAGCAACGGCTGATGCGAGAGTGGGGCTCGCTGGGCTGTATGGTTGTATCCTTCTCTGGGTTGGTTGGGCTGCATATATGGTTGGAGCCCCAAATAATAACCCCATTCGGATGGCCCAAGTGAAAAAATAAAAAAAAACAAGCGAGTGATAAAAACTAAAAACAAAATTTAAAGCAGATTGCAGAAGAGAAGAACGCTAAGGCATTTCGACCAGTCGTGGAGCAGAAGGTTAGATATCTCTCTTTCTTCTTATGCTGCCGTCGAAATCGGCGTGAAAAAAACCTAGCCTCTGTCTAGAAGAAGAGGCTGGGTCTTACAAAATTTCTAGGCCCTCCCGCTGAATTCACACCCAAAATTTCTATAATTTTCCATATGATGATTATGGATATTTCTGGTTTATGAATTTGCCCCCTTTCTTGGGCTAAAAATTTGTCTTGTTTTTTGTATTGAGCAGTTGCTGAACCAGATAAAGTAAAAGAAATTTGGATTGAACATTGAGTTGAAAGAGGGAAGAGTATAGGGTATTTCAACCAGTATTTAGAGGGTGTCTATAGGGCGCAACAATGTCGGTAACAGCAGGTGTTAGTGATACTGTGATTGCAGTCAGGGATAAGCTCAGAGGTAAAATTGGGCAAACAAAAGTTAAAAGGTATTGGCCTGGAAAAGCTCCCGAGTGGGCAGATGATGCCGATGAAGATGGGGATATTAGGATGTCCGCAGCTGCTTCATTGGAGAAAGCTTTCCCCACTGAGGAATATTCTGATGTTGTCAGAAAAGATGATCCTAGACTGCGCCGTTTGGCTGAGAGCAGGATAGATAATCGTGAGGATGTTCGAGCTGATCATAGGCGTATCCGGCAAGCTGAGATTGTTTCAACAATTGAAGAAGAAGCCAAGAGGCAGGAAGGGTTAGAAGCGGAGGAAGAGGACGCAGATGCTTTGGAGGAAAGAAGAAGAAGGATCAAGGAGAAGTTGCGTCAAAGGGAGCAAGAAGAAGCTCCACTCCTGTCGGAAGACGAGGAAGAAGTAAGGGAAGAGGAGGAAGAGGAGTCTGAGTATGATACTGACTCAGAAGAAGAGCTTTCTGGTATGGTTATGCTGAAGCCTGTCTTTGTGCCCAAGGCAGAGAGAGATACTATTGCTGAACGTGAGCGACTTGAGGCTGAAGAACGAGCCCTTGAGGAATCAAGGAAGAGGAATTTGGAGGAAAGGAAGAGAGAGACAAAGCAGATTGTGGTTGAGGAGATTCGGAAGGATGAAGAGATTCAGAAGGGTTTGGAACAGGAAGCAAATATTGCTGATATTGATACTGATGATGAAGTAAACGAGGCAGAGGAGTACGAAACTTGGAAGGCAAGAGAGATTGCCAGGATCAAGAGGGATAGGGAGGACCGGGAAGCAATGATAAAGGAGAAGGAAGAGATTGAAAGGGTTAGAAACATGACAGAGGAAGAGAGGAGGGAGTGGGAGAGGAAGCATCCGAAAGCTGCACCACGACCAAAGCAGAAGTGGAGATTTATGCAGAAATATTACCACAAGGGTGCTTTCTTCCAGTCAGAACCTGATGACTATGCTGCAACTGTTGGAACAGATGGAATTTACACACGTGATTTCTCTTCCCCAACTGGGGAAGATAAGATGGACAAAACGATATTGCCCAAGGTCATGCAGGTCAAACATTTTGGTCGTAGTGGAAGGACGAAATGGACGCATCTTGTCAATGAGGATACCACTGATTGGAACAATCCGTAAGTTCAATTTATTTCATGAATTAACTATTTTGTGTACCTATTTTAGTTTTGTGTTGAATTCATTAAACACCACAAGCACTATTATATTTCTTGTTCTCTTAAGGGGAATTCAGAGTTTGTGTCCGTTTACCCACATTTTCTTTGAAGTAAATAAGGACTGAAGGGCTGATCTTACTGATTTTCTCAGTCAAACCATTAGATTTTATGGGTTGGAGATAGTAAGATATGATGACATTCACGTAAAGCACTTGATGAGCATTAGTCTTGTAGAAAACTATGTGTGGTCCAATAACAGTATGGTGATTTCTTAGCACGTATGTCTATTAGCTTTAGTTAGATATAATCATTAAACGAATAGGTTATATTCATTGATAAATAAGTAAAGTTTGATGTATAAAACGCATTAGAGAATAAAAAGAATATTGGTATGGTAACAAGTATTTCTAACCAAAACTATCTTTTACTTTGATCTAGAAGCCCATGTAACTTCATTCACCTATACATGTTCAGAGGTTTGGTAATTTTATATGTTTCAAGAGTGAAGTTCAAAGTATGATAAATGATGCCATCAACCTACCGAGGACCAGATTATCGAGAGTCTGTATTTTTCTGTAGTTAATGCAATTTATAGATGTATTTCACGTTTATTATTTCGGAAGCCCCTATAATCATCGCCTTTGGGTTTCTGTCACGTGATCAGGAATCCTTAATATGTAAATGGAATGACAGGAAAAAAAAAAAAGCCATAGTTTGAGTCAAAATTTTAGGATAATAAGCTAAAACTTCTTCAACAATGTATAGAAAAACTGCATTGATATTGTTGTGGTCATAGGAATAATTTAAAGTTTTGGAACAAAACATTGGTGGTTTAACTTTAACATGGGAATAGTTATTGTTCTTTTCTATATTGTTACTTTCATTTTTATATCTATATGTTTTAGATGGGTTCTGTATGTCAGTAAAAGTATTTTTCTTTGGTTGTGCCACTTGGATTTCTTAGTATAGAATGTTAAGGTTCCACTGAGGGACTGAGGGGAGCTGTCTTATGGTATGAATAGATATTGAATTGGTGTGAATTTTGTTTGAGGGAGAACAAAAGTTGAGATGTGAATAGGCGAACATACCAGACAAATTCTGATGAATATTTCGGTAGGTTTTTTTCCCCCTTTTTGGTAAAGGAAGTGGCTTGGAATACCTTATAGGTATTTTGAGGAATATAACTGTATCATCAGTAATGGGATCCACTTTGGCCCTCGTTTGATCTCCAACTCCAAACTATGTACATCTGAATGTGTTTTATTTAAATACTAACAAAAACTGTCCCTAAATTTTTTGCCCAACACACCTTTATTTTAGCATTTTCTGTATTTCAGATGGACATACAATGATCCTCTTCGAGCGAAGTATAATGCTAAAATGGCAGGAATGAACGCGCCTATTGCAAAACCCAAAGGAAGCAAGAAATTGAAGGATTGGGAGTCTCGTTGATTTTTGGCTACTCAGTCATGTGCAAGAAGCTAGGTTTTGTAATTTATCTGATGTTTTCATCAACGGAATACAAGTTTATGGGAGAATATTACGTTCTTAAATGTATTTTCGCAATATAGGACTTGCTGCTCAGGGCACAGCCATGTAAGATTTCTGGTCCATTATGATACTTCAGTATGACTTGAGGTTAGAATTAAAATCATAGAATTCGATCTGTAACTTTAACTTGATCTCATGTGCCTGGACTATTTTTATGTTCTTGACCACCTAACTTTTGTTCCTGGGTTGGTGAATGAGCAAATACAGTGAGGTGGGAGGTTTTTTCTTTTGGGATTTTAGTGAACTACAATATGGATATTGTCATATTCATAGATGCAACAATAGTTTGCTTAGGATTCAAACCTGAGGTATTTGCGGGATTGGGGCTTTGTTCAGTTTTGTTGCATGCTGATCTGTGTTTTCGGATTCTGGCTTAAACAGATTGCACTTTCTTGCTCCCAATAAGTGTACCAGTGCATTTTGTGGTGGCTAGTTTTACTTGCGTTTCGTTCATTTCATTTGGGGCTTTGTTCAGTTTTATTGTATGCTGATCTGTGTTTTCGAATTCTGGCTTAAACAGATTGCACTTTCTTGCTCCCAATAAGTACCAGTGCATTTTGTGGTGGCTAGTTTCATTTGTGTTTCGTTCTTTTCATTTGGGGGAAGTTAAAAGGGTAAGTTTTAGGAGTATTTTGTCTGCTAGAGATATTTTGTTTATAGTAATGCGGCGGATAGTTGGTATAGTTAGATACTAAAACATGACTTTTCTATGGTATCATCTTTTCATCAGATTCCTGATAAACAATAATAGATTTTTATTTTTATTTTTTTTCCGTAATTGTTGATAAATAATAAAAAGATGCCCTGTATGTATCCATTCATTTTAAGACTTTGTAAAGGCGAGGCAACAGCCATCGTCCCCCTCCCTTCTGCATAGGCAAAGCTGAATGGTCTGGTCGAAAGTTTTCTTTAACCCTTAGTAGAAGAACCAAAGCCCTGCAGTTAATTAGGAAGGGGGCAGTTCATTGAAGCTCAAGTTTGGGGGCCTTTTTGGGGCTGCGTCCTGGTTTGGCGAAACGTATCAGCAACCTTTTTGTCATATGGATGCTGCAACGGTTTGTTCTTCTCCTTTGTCAAACTTTCTACTCTTGGTATTCACCTCTTGTTGCTCTTATTTCTTGGATGCAGTAGCTTTGGCTCTAAATTAGTGGAGGATTTGTAGGAGTTCCTAGAACTCGGTTTGTTTCGATAAGTTTATGTGGTTTTTGTGTTTCTGGTTGTTAACCCCATTAGAAAAGAAAAAAGAAAAAAAGCAAAGCTCTAGTATTTGCATTGGTTGAAAGATTTTTGAAATATATGAAGTGCAAGTCATATTATAAAATAAAGTTTAATCCGACCCATGAAGTTGACAAAGAAAGAAGGGAAATATGTGGCTTTATCCTGGCTCACCCAGTTTAATTCACTAATGCCTTATTTTAAAAACTCAATCACAAATCTCTTATAAAGACTCCCTATGTACAAGCTTATTGCTCATCATTTACTTAGTTTTTTTCTTCTGAGTCGTGCTCTCTAATATCCTCTCACCTCTCTGTCTCTTCCTCTTCCTCTTCTTCCTTCTACCCCCCTCTTTCACTTTTGGTAGTCATTCTGAGCACCCACATCGGTGACGGTCACTCTCACCTCCTTAGAAATCCTAACCCCATAGGCGACGACGACCTCAACCCTTTCCACCTCCATCTCTCACTTTCTGTCACTCTTTCGACCTCCATGCCTAGAGAGGGCGTCTTAGGTAGCCATCTCGGCTTTTCTCCTTCACATTTGGTTTTCTTCTCCTTATTTCAATTTCATATATAGGTTTTGGATTTTGGTGCTTGATGTGAGTTCAAGTCCCTCCAAGTCAAATTTGAGTGAGATTGTATAGAAATTTGTTGAAACATAATTGTGGGTTTAATTTAAAATTTTACTCTCTAAGTTTACAATTAATATTTTCAGCTTGTGTAGAGAATGTTATTTCAGTGGGATTATACAAGAACTTTTGAGGAATATTATGCTTGAAGCTTGTTTACAAAATTTTGGGATTGTGCAAACGAATATTTCTCAGTTTGTCTTGGGATTGTGCAACAAATTTTGGGCTTTTGGTGAGGTCTGACGTGCAGCTCCTCTTCTCTTAGTTATCTCTTCCAACTTGCAGCTGATTCTTTTTAGGTTCTTTGTGAGGTTTGCAATAAACATGCGATATACACGCAGTAAACAGGCAATACACATGCAATAAACAAACAATAAACAAGCAATAAACATGCAATATATGTCACGACCCGACTCTCCTAGCAAGATATTGTCCGCTTTGGGTCCTCCTCTCTGACCCTCACTGTTTTGTTTATGGGAGCTCACAACCAACTTCCCAGTGGATCACCCATCCTAGGATTGCTCTGGCCCCCAACTCGCTTAACTTTGGAGTTCCTATGAATCCGAAGCCAGTGAGCTCCCAAAAGGTCTTGTGCTAGGAAGAGAAGTGCCCACACATTTAAAGTACTTCACCTTTCCCTCCCCAAGCGATATGGGATTGCTCACCATTCTTGTTTCCCCAAGACACGGGTCTTACAATCCACCCCCCTTGGGGCTCAGCGTCCTCGCTGGCACATTTTTGGTCGGGGTCCAGCTCTGATACCATTCGTCACGACCCGACTCCACTGTTTTGTTTATGGGAGCTCACAACCAACTTCCCAGTGGATCACCCATCCTAGGATTGCTCTGGCCCCCAACTCGCTTAACTTTGGAGTTCCTATGAATCCGAAGCCAGTGAGCTCCCAAAAGGTCTTGTGCTAGGAAGAGAAGTGCCCACACATTTAAAGTACTTCACCTTTCCCTCCCCAAGCGATATGGGATTGCTCACCATTCTTGTTTCCCCAAGACACGGGTCTTACAATCCACCCCCCTTGGGGCTCAGCGTCCTCGCTGGCACATTTTTGGTCGGGGTCCAGCTCTGATACCATTCGTCACGACCCGACTCCCCTAGCACGATATTGTCCGCTTTGAGCCCCCCTCTCTGGCCCTCACAGTTTTGTTTATGGGAGCTCACAACCAACTTCCCAGTTGGTCACCCATCCTGAGATTGCTCTGGCCCCCAACTCGCTTAACTTCGGAGTTCCTATGAATCCGAAGCCAGTGAGCTCCCAAAAGGCCTCGTACTAGGAAGAGAAGTGCCCACACATTTAAAATACTTCACCTTTCCCTCCCCGAGCGATGTGGGATTGCTCACCGTTCTTGTTTCCTCCCCAAGACACGGGTCTTACAATAAACATGCAATAAACAAACAATACACACGAAGGGAGAAAGCTTGTATTAGACTTATCTTGCTACAATAAACATGCAATATACATGCAATAAACAAGCAATACACACGAAGGGAGAAAGCTTGTATTAGACTTATCTTGTAGAGCATGTTTATTCCAATAAACAAGCAATATACATGCAATAAATCTGAAATTTCTAAGTTTTTTTTATTCTTATTATTGTCATCGTATTAACCCTGTATTGCTATTTTATTGTTGTCGTATCACTTTTTTTTTAATCTGAAATTTACAAGACTGTTATCTGCCAGCAGTAGAAGGGCTGAAAGACAAAAGGAAAGTTCAATTGTTATTCCAGAATCTTGGGGCGTGCCTATAAAAGGGAAATATTATGTGTAAAAGTAAAAGAATGAGTACTTGTTTCCTTTTTCAAGCATCCACTGTACATGAAACACCACCAGAAGGTACAGGTAACCTGGCCCTGGAGAGATTAGCACTCCTCTGGGATTTTTGCTGTTAGAATGCAAAAAGTACGCATGTGACAAAATCAGATGCCTTACAGAAGATATATGTGTATATCATAATTGCTTCGCCACCCTAAACACATTACATCATGTTTATGGATCAGTAAACAATAATTAACTACGTAAAGTACAACTTCTTACCTTTTAGTTCATCAACAGTCAGTTCATCATTCCGATAGACTTCAAAGAGACATCCCAACTCTCCCATATACTGCATATCAAAGGTAAGGTATTGGTGCAATGCCTTCTTAATCCGCAATAAATAAAAATAAGCAGAGAATAATCATGTAAAACTGCTTGAAATGAATGAGTTCACCCATCACTGATGTTTCAGGAACTCCCACCTGATCCTGGAAAGGGCTCCATTAAAATGAGTACATGAATTTATTCACAATCATGTTTGGCAAGTATTTCTTGAATTGTCATACAAAATTAATCTCGTTGCACTCTTGTGAAAAATGAAAAGGCAGTGAAAAAAGAAACATGAATTAGTCTCTCCAGAAAAGGGAGTACAAATACATAATTTCGTTCCTAACATTCTTGCTTTTTTCCTTTCATTTCAAATTTCTCATCACACCAGTATCCAACAAAAAGAATATTCTAGTGATTCGCTCATCTTTCACTTCTGTCTAGATTTTACTATTTAGGGAATGACAAATATGTAAACTTTTTCTCTTTAGCATCCTCTTTCATCTCCTTCCAAAATAAAATCAAGGAGGCATGAAAATCTTAACCACTTTTGGTCCTTGTAGTTTATCAATTTTTTCCAATTTCGTCCATGTTGTTTCAATTTGGTCAATTTTGTCCTCGTACTTTCACAATCGTAGTAATTACCACGTACCCCTCACCTATCCACTCGTGCCATATTTTTTCTTTAATGTAATAAACAGCAAAAAAGGAAAGAACACATTAAACCGAAAGCAACATTTAAACAGAATTCCAAATCACAGATTCACAGCTATAATCACTACTACATTTTTTAGTTTGCATGACGAATATATTTTCGTCTCACTATGATGTTATGCGCGACGAAAAAGTGAATATGTTGCACAAACTTCCATGGATAATAATTGTATAATGTTTAACAGTTGCGACTCTTTGCGTGACAAATTATTTTACTGTAGCACAAAGATAGGGAAAAAAAACCCGGGAATGTCGCTTTGGAGGCAAAACGTGCGCGACAATATATTTGTCGCGCTAAATGAGTTTGCGTGACAAAAAATTAAGCTCGTCGCGCAAACAAAATCGTGGGGAAAACAAACAGTGGTCCAGTTGTTTCGCGCCGCATTTTTGTGCGACGAAATAGTGTATTAGTCGCGTAAGGTGGCTATTGGCGTTGTGTGCGTGTCAAACAAGGAATTTGTGCGACGATTAGGACGTTTGCGGTACGGATATTGGTTGTTCGTCGAGCAAAGACGTGCCGACATCACATCTTTGCGCGTCGCTGAATTGGATTTTGCGCAATGAAGTTATTTGTGCGACGAAATGATATGTTCGTCGCGCAATGATGTGATGTCGGCACGTCTTTGTGCGTCCATCAATTTAATTTTGCGCGATGGAATTGGTCTTTTGCGCGACTAAGTTATTTGCGCAACGAAATGTCATATTCGTCGCGCAAAGTCGTTGTCTTTAACAGATTCATTTTAGCCATTGCAGAGGCAAACTGAAAAAACAGTTTTGCCTTTGCTTCTGCCCCTCTCTCTCTCTCTCCGTCTTCTCAGCCTGCAAATTTCAGCCAAAGATATTGGATTTCATTTCCCGCCTCTGCTACGTGTTTTGGGTAATTTTTTTTGGTCGTTAGTGTAAAAGTATTATTGTAAATTCGTATTAACATCGTTAATTTCGTGGTGTACAAGATATTATATGTGAATAACGCTTGGAACTGGACATATTGAAGAAGGTATTTTATTTGTTTTATATTTATTTAAAATATCAATTTTAATTTTTTATATATTGTTTTTGTGAAATTATATTTTTATTTTGTTGTTAAATTATACACGGTGATATACGAAGTTAATTGAAATTAACTTCGTACATTTTCTTTGGTAAAGCTTAGTTCCCGTTTGAGGTTAGTTGGACCGCGCATGAGTGGGTAAACCACGACTAAGATCCAATTAATTCTTGAATTGTCCCATATTTTGGACAATTTGGAAATGCATAGTCGTGTCACGTAGTTTACAGCTACAGGATTAGGTTTCGATTGTGGAGATTTCGGTGTCATCATGGTACGTTCTTCGGGTGGTACGTAAGTATTTTATATATACGGTACACCTCAAGAACTGTACCGAGATGCTGCCAAAATTCATCCACGTCGAAATCTAATCTCATGTAGCTGTAAATTACGTGACATGACTATGCATTTCCGAATGGGATAGGGCCCTTACCGGAGGCATAAGGTGACGTTATGATTTTGTAAGAATACAACATAATTGTTGTATTGTGATTGTGGTTCCAGGAATTATGAGCAGAAAGTGGATACATAACCCTAACAGGTGCGTAGACGAATACTTAAATGGAATCAAGGACTTTATTCACTTTGCACGGTCACACAACCCGGCTGCAACTAGAATTCGGTATCCTTGTAGGAGGTGTAACAACATGTTGTGGGAGACAATTGAAACTGTTCGATTTCATTTAGTAAGGAATGGAATTATTGAGACATACATCACTTAGAACCATCACGGGGAATAATTAGACATTGCTTCGTCTTCAAGGGCCGCAAGAGTGGACAATGTTGAACCTATTGTGGATCCTAATGAACAAGTCATGGATATTATAAATGATGCTTTTCCATTTGCATCGACGAGTAGCAATCAGCTAGGGGAAGATGATGTGCCTACACCAACAGATAGTGCAGAGTTCGAACAGTATGAAAAACTGTTAAGAAATGCCAACCAAGAGTTATATCTGGGGTGCGAGAGCTTTTCCGTTCTGACGGCAATTGTGAAGCTAATGTACGGGAAATTAAAGTACTGTATGTCGAACTTGTGTTTCGATTACTTTTTGGGGGTTTTCAAGAAAATGCTTCCGACAGACAATTGTTTGCCAAAAGACCACAGACAGGCGCAGAAGATGTTGAGTGGTCTTGAATTGGGTTATGAAAAAATCCACGCTTGCAAAAACAATTGCATGTTATTCTACAAAGAGTATGAAACATTGAATACATGCTCTATATGCAATGAGTCGAGGTTCAAACAGACGTCTCAGAATAGAATGACTAAGGTTCCACAAAAAGTCATGTATTATTTGCCCCTGAAACCAAGATTGCAGCGATTGTATATGTCTACGCATACTGCCACAGACATGAGATGGCATAACGAAAAATGGGTAGACGACGATGTGATGCAACATCCTGCAGATGGGGAAGCATAGAAAGAGTTCGGTCGAACGTTCCCCGAGTTTGCTGCTGATCCCCGAAATGTTAGGTTGGGACTTGCCACTGACGGATTCAATCCGTACGGGGTTCTAAACCAACACCACAACACTTGGCCGATTTTCGTATTCTCATATAATTTGCTGCCTTGGAAATGCATGAAAAAAGAGTACATGATGATGATTGTTTTGATAACTAAGGATCTTGGTAGGTTAATCGATGTGTACTTAAGGCCGTTGGTTGATGAGCTCAAGGATTTATGGACAAACAGTGTGCGCACGTACGATAAATCCACTGGGAAGATATTCACTTTGCGGGCTGCAGTTATGTGGACTGTGAATGATTTTCCCGCATATGCAATGGTGTCGGGGTGGAGCACAACGGGTTATATGACACGCTGGAAAAGTGTGTTATCTTGGGCATCGAAGATGGTTGTCATGGGACCACGAGTGGCAGGAAAATGATAAAGAGTTCGACGGGAACAAATAGCGTCGCGCAAGATCTAGAGAATCGTCCGGTGATCAGATCTTGGAATAGCTTAACTATTTGGATTTTGGTCCGCTCGGGAACACAGTTAGTAGGACCAGACCTGCTACACATATGAACTGGACGCACAAGTCTATGTTTTTTGAGCTCCCATATTGGTCGAAACTAAAATTCAGGCACAATCTGGACGTTATGCATGTTGAGAAAAATGTGTTTAACACATTTATGGGAACGATTCTAGATATCAAGAAGAAGACAAAGGACACGATAAAAGCTCGTTTTGATTTGGAAAGAATGGGCATACGAAGGGGTTTATGGCTGAAAAGGGGCAATGAAAAGCTATAAGGGATCTTGCATTTTTTTCCATGAAACCGAATGACAAAAAAGAGTTTCTACAGTTTGTATCGTCTGTAAAGTTTCCTGACGGGTATGCTTCTAATATCGCACGTTGCATGAATGTTGATGGGGGTAAATTTACTGGACTCAAAAGCCATGACTGCCATGTCTTTATGAAACGCCTACTTCCTGTAGGGATTCGACACCTATTGCCAGCAGATGTAGTCAAGCCAATCATATTGTTGTCCTCATTTTTTTTCCTAACTGACGGCAAAAACGTTGCGAAAGACAGACATTGATCAATTGCGCCATGACATTGTCCAAGTCTTATGCAAGTTTGAGATGATATTCCCTCCGGCTTTCTTCACGAGTATGACTCACGTGATGGTTCACTTGCCAGAAGAGGCATTGCTTGCTGGTCTAGTCAATTATTGCTGGATGTATATAATAGAAAGGTATATAATCCTCATCATTTCTGTATGTATCTTTCTTTATCTCATGCTTGCTACTTGCTGATTTGCATCTTTTTGTTTTAATTTGTCAGGCTTCTTGGAGAGCTGAAAAGAAGCTTACGCAACAGAGCGAAGCCCGAATGATCAATTGTAGAGGCTTGGGTTCAATATGAGGCGCTTACTTTTTGTGGGATGTATTTAAAAGATGTGGATACGGCTTTCAATCGGCCTCAGCGCAATAATGACGAAGGTCTGAGAAATGAGCAACTTTCTATTTTTGCCCAAAGTGCACGACCCTTTGGAGATCCTGTATGAGGAGAGTCGTTTTCTAGAAATGACATGGAGGTAGCTCATTGGTTCGTATTGAACAATTGTGATGAGATAATGGCATACTTAGATGAGCATGAAGAGATGATGAAACGAGAACATCCATCACATTTGTATTCCAAGAAACACCGTGAATTGTTTCCAAAATGGTTTTTGGAATATGTAAGCTATAAGTGTTGTGTAATTGACATATATATTGTAGTATTTAATTTTCTCAAATTAATATGTGAATGTTTTTTTATATAATATTAGGTGAATAAGTTGAAATCAGATAATTCCCCCACTTACAATGAAGAGTTATATAACTTGGTATTCGGCCCAATTTAGGCTGAATTATTCTTGGGTTACCATGTTAACGGCGTCAAGTTTTTAGGGACTGCACAAGATGACAAGTTGTGTACACAAAACAAAGGTGTCCATGTTCCAGGTGGAGGCGAAAGTACGAACATTGATTTCTATGGCAAACTCACAACTGTCGTGCAATTGCTTTACAAAGACCGATACCAAGTGATCATGTTTAAGTGTCAATGGTTTGATACGAACCCAAATAGGCAGGGAAGTATTAAAATCGATCATGGGCTACTATCTGTGAACATGAGCAGAACTTGGTATGATGACGACCCTTACATTTTGGCAAACATGGCAAAACAGATTGTTTATCTAGATGACCCTAAAGCAGGGAGCGGGTGGAAAGTTGTTCAGCAGATGGATCAGAGGAATGTGTATGCTATACCAGAATTAGACCCATCTGACAACGACGTCGACGTCCCTGACCAACATTTCGAATCTTCCATGGAACATGATGTAGAAACACTTCTAGATACAACTGTCGTACAAGAACCCTTTCAGCTTGAAGGAGTGTCTTCAAGAGAAATACCAATTTAGTCAATTACAATTGACCTCGGTTTTCTTCCGCGATACGATCCAACCGTGGGCCCGAACAATGATGATGATGTACTTATGGAGGAGGAGGAGAAGGATTGGGAGACCGAAAGTGATCATAGCGACGATAACGAAGATTATTATAGTTCAGATGATAAATAATGTAATTTATTTGCGACTTGCCATGTAAAACATAGTAATGTGAAATTATTTGTAATTTAATAATGTTAGTGTAAAGATTTTGGCAAGTATGCTTGTTTGAATATATGTACTTGTTATATCCATGGATTAGGCATCAAAATAAGCTTGATGTTGAAAATTAGGTAGTACGAACCCAATTTGGTGTGGATGTTGAAAATTAGGCATCAAAATAAGCTTGATGTTGAAAATAAGTACTTGTTATATCCTTGGATTTGATGTTGACAATTTGGTAGTTTTTAAAATAAGCTTGATGATAATGGCATATTTCGTGGTGCTTCGTAACTCAAATCCACAAACGTACATATTTTTTTAATAATCAATTGTACCTATGTTCAAATTTCAACTTCCATTTATCTAATTTTTAGTTATCTATCCTAAAAATGCCTAAGTTTTTCTTTGTAAGAGTGAGAGTGATTCCTCAATTGGAACAAATTATAGTTTGACACATATTTATATATATTTTGTTATACTTTTAATGAGTTATTTCGATTGTGTTTCACGTCACGAAAAAAGACTACTTAGAAGAAAAGAGCCACTTCAGGTTCTGCATTACGAGATCATAGCAAAGAAAAAAATTGGCATAATCTGAAGAATCTGTAAAAAAAAAAAAACAAAAAAAAAACAACCGGGATCTTTTTGCGCAACGAATAATAGTATAGCGTCGCGCAAGGATACTTTGCGGGACGGAAAACTTCGTTGCGTAGTAACAAATATGCAAAAAAATTTGGAGAAATTGAAGTGACTCTTGCGCGTAGAATCTGTACAAAAACGAACGGCCGTCGCCATTAACCCGACCAGTCGCAGAACAATCTGTGGAAAAACGACCGCTCGTCACTTCTCCCGACCGGTGGCCGAAATTTGCGCGACGAATAATATTATTTCGTCGCACAAGGACAGGTTGCGGGACGGGGGGATTCGTCGCTCAAAGTAGAAAAGACGCACAAAATTATGAAGATTCGGAGTGACCCTTGCGACGAATAACTTTATGCCGTCGTAGAAGGACAGCTTGCGAGACGAAACTCTTCGTCGCACAGATAGCAAATATGCAAAAGATAAAAAATAATCGGAGTGAACATTGCGCAACGAAAAACATTATGGCGTCGCACAATCATAGTTTGCAGAAAGCTTCGTCACGCAAGATTGCAAATATGCAAAAAAATTATTCCTATGCCTTAATTTTAATTTTGCCATCTAAATCATTTGTTTTTCATTGATTTTAGTGAAGCTCATCATTCATACCCTTTTAATTATGGGATTGGTAGAGAAGAATCTTTTTGTTGGGTTATCAACTTCCCTATGAAGAGAAGTTATGGTTGAAGACTTGAACATCAAAAGCGTTGTGATGTGTTTCAAAGTTCAGGGAAATCTGTAGTTTACTTCATTTCAAACTTTAAAACACAACTTAAACTTGTGAAACACATCACGTCGCTTGCAAGAATATAGATTTCAGTCAATTACATTTGATAATGCATTTTGTTACAATTATTTCCATTATTTATAAACCATTTGAAGATTATGTGGGAAAATGTCAACCTTGCACGACAAATACGATAAAGTCGCGTCTCGCAAAGATTTTGGTTTGGAAAAAATATGCAATTACTTCGAAATAATTGAAATCATCCTTGTGCGACGAAGATGTAAAGTATCGTCGCATTTATCATTTTTGCGCGACGATATAAGAATATTCGTCACACAAAGTCGGTCAAAGAATTAAATCAGATCGTTTATTTTTAATATTTTAAGTTTCACTTGCGCGACGAAGTCATAAACTATTTGACATTATTGGTCGCGCAAAGTCTTTAAGAAATTGAATGGGGATATCCATTACTGTAAATATTTTAAAATGAACATTGAATTCAGTCATTGTATTCATATGGGGTCAAGGTGTGTAGACGTAAAAAATCATCAAATTTGGAGTTAAATTAACCGTTAAATTGTGAATTTTCATTTATAACCGTCAAAAATTTTGGTCCCGTTACATCATCTATGAATGTATATATTTTCCAATTTTTTGCGTGTAAGAACTCTAAGTATAAACAAACAAGTCTACCGGTTGGATCATTTAAACTACTTTGTAGAATGCATGTGTCATCAAAACAATATATTCAAAAAATGAAGAGTTTTTGTATACGTTTGTTAAACATAACATACGATTTTGTGGTATCCACTAGCGCAAAATTTTTAACTGATGATCAAATCTCGTCATTGTATTCATATACAGTAAAGGAGTGCCCCCGTAAAAATTCATCAAAATCAGAGTTAAAAAAAACCGTTAAATCGTGATTTTTAGTTTGTAACCGTCGAAAATTTTTGTCTCGTAACATCATCTATGAATGTAAATTTTTTTCAATTTTGGCGTGTACATTCTCTAAGTAGAAACAAACAAATTTGACGGTTCGATTGGTGAAACTAGTATCGTACAATGCGTAGCCCCATTAAAACTTTATATTCACTAACATTTCCATGCTTTTATATTGTTAACTTTTTATAACTGTACACGAGACTTGCACGACGAACATATCACTACTTTGTCGCGCAATCAACCGTAGCGTGACGCATAGAATCTCCGTCGCGCAATGTAGTTCTTCAGGGATTAGGGTTTAGGGTTTAGGATTGCTCGACGATTTAGGATGTTTCGTCGCGCAAGTCCCCAAATATTTGGCGGGTCGTATCCCGCCCATTAAAAAGTCTTTGAGCGACACCGGTTATACCTTCCGTCATGCAAAATTAAGTATTTTAAATTTGCACGACGAATTTTATATTCATCACGCAAGGCCGGAAGCATTTTGTGAAAAAAACGCGCAGTTTTGTTCTGTCTTCAACCTCTCTCACTGTCGAACCCTAAACCTCTCAGCCCATTAAAAAGTCTTTGAGCGACGCCGGTTATTCCTTCCGTCGCGCATAGTTAGATATTTTAAATTTGCGCGATGAATTTTATATTCGTCGCGCAAGGCCGCAAGCATTTTTGTGAAAAAAACACGTAGTTTTGTTCTGTCTTCAACCTCTCTCACTATCGAACCCTAAACCTCTTAGCCCCTCCTTCGAACCAGAACTAGATAAATCGCAGCCGCTCTCTCTCCTTCATCCCCTCTCATCCCTCTCTTTCTCTCTCTCCTCCGTCCCCACTCATCTCTCTCAGTCCCTCTCCTCCTCCGTCCCCTCTCATCCCTCTCAGTCCCTCGCTCGTCTGTGCTGCACTCTCTCCTTTATCCCCTCTCATCCCTCTCTCCTCCGTCCCCACTCATCCCTCTCAGTCCCTCTCCTCCTCCGTCCCCTCTCATTCCTCTCAGTCCTTGCGCTCCTTCGTCTCCGCTCATCTCTGTCAGACGGCGGCCCCTCTCTCTCTCTCTCTCGCTCGCCACCCCGCCGAACTTGCGTGCTCTCCGGTCTCCCTCGAAACCCACTCAGTAAAATTCCCAACTCTAGCCCAGATTAATAATTTCAATTTTGAATTTTATTGCTGAAATTTTTGGATTAGGTTTGGAATTGTATATTTGTATATTTGTTTTGTTGTTTCAATTTCTATATTTATTTTGTAAGTGTTTTAAATTGCTTAGTCTGATGGTTGGTTAGGAAGCCTATGTTTCAATTTTGTTTTTGTATTGGATTTTTTATTTTTGATTTCTGATTTGATTGGAGGTGTTTGAAATTGCATTGTCGTGTTGGATTTGTGAATTTGTAGGTGTATTGCTGTTACATTTCAGATTTGATTGCACAATATTCTGTTTTTTGTATTTTGATTACTTTGTAAGTTTTTAAATTGCTTGGTCCTGATTTTTTGGTTAGGAAGCCTAGGTTTTAATGTTGTTTTTGTATGGGATTTTTATTTTTATTTCAGATTGAAATTGCATTTACTCTTTAAAATTTGGGCAGCAATTTGATTTTTTCTTTATTTTGTGCTTGTGTTTTTTTTAATAAAGAATACGAGTTCTGTTTTGTTTGCGAATGTGCTTCTATTTTTGGTTTCTGTTTTTTTTTTAATATAAGAATACATGTTTCAATTTTTTAAAATTTTGAATTTGTTGTTTTAGTTTTTTTAAGGATGTTTTTCATTTTAAGACCTTATCAGTTGTGCAGATGTCAGACCTTATCAGACGTCGTAAGACGCTGATGACTCCATAGAGCTCAGCTCCCCAGACTACGGCGTCAGCTCCCACTGCTGCAGCACAGTTGCACGACATGCCAGTTTTTCCCACCGTCACGCATGCGTCGGTGTCATCAGAGTCATTAGTGGTGCAACCAGTTAGTGCCAGGCGGCGTCACCGCCTTCCCAGCACGACCGACACCACTTCGACATCTGCTGCTGGTGCGTCGGGGTCACAACCAGGTAAAGATTTCCTTCAACTCCAGTTGTTTCGGACCAATAATTTTATTATGACTTGTTATTTAATGTTAATTTTATATTTCTTTGCAGCCAAGAGGAACACCTGAGGACCCTGTCGCCAATTGAGGACGGCCAAAGTCACCCGGGTGACCAACAGTCGTACCAACATCGGATACGATGCGCGGCATCAGGTTGCACCAACGGCGAACTAGCATAGCTCCTTGGCCCACGACATTGGATTCGTCGTTTGGACTTATTTCTCGATGAAATGGAAGTCTTGGAAGGTCATGCCTGAGGAGGCGCGGATGAAGGTGTTTCTGACAGCTGTCGGTATGTATTCTATACCTTTTTAATTGTTTTCCCTTCAAATTTTATTTCTAATACTTCATGTATGTAATGAATTTATTGTAGACAAACTACAATTTAGAGAACGTCTGCGAGGAGTTGTTGGCGTACGTCAACAGACTCTTTGCTGAGCGGTACAAGCAATGGAAGAGCGACAGCACCACCATTTTCAGGCATATGATGATCCGCAGGTCGCTCTTCAAGAGGGTTGCCCGAGCGAGCTTGAGGGCCGGGAGGATAGTTGGCAATGGCTCTATAGTCATTTTCAAGAGGCCGATTATGTGGGTATTTTTTTATATTAAGTTGAAACTTATTACACGTTTCTTACTAATGTGTATTTAATTTTTATATTTCATTGACTTTCAACTAATACGTTTTATTTTTTGTATAACCAGAATAAGGCCAAAGCAAATAAGGGCAATAGGCAGAGGAAGGCTCTTCTCCACCATTCAGGTTCCAGACCCTTCACCTATAGGATGGAGGCGCGGCGCCGGGTAATAATAAAGTTTTTTTTTTATAAATATGTCATTAATATGAAATTATTTTTTCGTACTAACATTTTTCTTATCTTGTTCAATTTAGGGGGGGGGTCCAAATTCCCAGAGCTTGACGTCTTTGGCGACGTTATGTTCTACCTGGGAATGGAGTTGGCAGAGTCCCTTCATGTAAGTAGCATTTAATTTAAATTATTATCTTACGTGTTCAAGTTTTTATGGTTATTATATGAATGTTTTACTTAATATTTTATGTTATGTTTCAACACGATGATTGAGAAGAGCCAATTGGTTCTTCAGGAGGTCCGCCTCCCAGCTTCCTCCAGCAACCTAGACCCCGTGAGTCATCGGAGTCAAACGAAGAGGTGACTGCTTTGAAGACAGAGGTGGGCCGAGCTCAAGGGTCATTTGTCACATCTTCTACAGTCCCTTGCTCACTCCGGCATTTCAATCATCCCGCCTTTTCCTCCCCGTCGACCTCCGAGCCCCGCCACCCTCGAGCATGGCCACCACACCTCTCCTCCTGTCCACAATGTCCATACCTCCGAGCCGCATTTGCCAGATGACAATGTAGAGCTTGGAGGGTTGGTTTGATTAGATTTTAACTTTTGATTACATTTTAAATATTTCTATTGTACTAAATATATTCTGTTATAACATTTTACATATTTCTCTTCATTACTTTTTTTTTTATTGCAATTTCATTTCATTATTAAAAATAAAAAAAAAAAAAAACCAAAATTTAGTTGTTGTTACCAACAAATTAAATTAAAATTAAATTAATTATAATATATTTATTTTGCGCGACGATATTTTTCGTTGCGCAAAATTTCCTTATTTGAAAAATACAAAACCGTAAAAAATAAATTTTAAAGAATTTATCCTATTTTGCGCGACGAAAATGTTTTGTCTCGCGAAGTAACTGCGACAAATAATTTTTGTTGCGCAAATATTTGAGTCACGAAACCTCTCGTCCCGCTATACCTGCGCAACGAAGGCCAATCCTCGCGCCGTGTTCTTGCAACGACTGTCATTTCGTCGTGCAAATATTTTTGCCACGAATATTCTCTCGTCCCACTTGCTTCATGCAACGAACATATTTTCGTTGCGCAAATATTTGTGCGACGAAAAATATCACCATCCCGCGACTTTTGGTGCAACGAAGGTTTACCGTCTCTCCATTTGCCGCGACTAATTGAATATGTTCGTCGCGCAAAGCCATTCTTGACGATCTTGCGCGACACATTTTGCGCACGAAGAATCTTCTGTCGCACTACTATTTGTGCGACACAAATGTACTTTGGGTGACAAAATTGGTCTTCGTCGGGCAAATACTAAAATGTAGTAGTGAATAAACCTAAAATCACACACCAATTTCCCTTATCTAATTACAAACCAAACACACAGCTATCCAGTAAGATAAAAAACAGTTTAAAGAAAAAATCCTCCTGGAGCAGATGCAGAGAAGAAGAAGATGCTGGACCTGGTGCTACTAAAGCTCTTGGAGCAGATGCAGTCGAGAAGAAGAAGGTTAAATTCTTCTTTCTTTCTTCTTCTTCTTCCTTCTGTTTGGTTTTTTTTTATCTTAATGAGTATTTCAAATATGTTTTAATACCAAATATTTTAGAATTCAAAATCAACTTTAATATTTGAACGTTAGCTAATTTGATTAAATTGCTTTCTTCAATTTGAATCTTTATTCTGATTGTTGATAACGTTTAATTGGTTTAATTGTGGAAAATTATGTAGACCCACTCAAATATCAGTTACTTGTTTGTTTATTCTGGGCATTAAGTTTTGTTGGCTATCTTTGTTTTTAACGTAGACTTTGCCTTCAATTTATTTGATTCCTACAAGCTTATATAATCTCTGTGATTTGCTGAAGGTCTTGATTACATAACCGTTTGTGTTTATATATATTTAATTGGTCTATTGAAATCAATATTCAATTTCTAAATGGTGCCAGCATTACTTACCAAACGGCAAAATTTTGTCTTTAATGACCAACGTCTCTTGGGGTCAACAACTTGTATATATAGCTTTGGCTATTTTGGCTGTACAGAGATCTTAATCAGAGCATCTTCTCTCAATATTTGTCCTCCCACATTATTTCCTTTCCTCACACTTTTCATATAGTTTTGTATTGTGTTAATTTTATTTTTACTTCCCAAGGGAAAGATTCGAGTTGTTCATCCGACCCAAGTATTGCGAGTGTACGCTTATGAGGGTCATAGGTTGTTATATCCTGGAGGGTAGGGCGCCATAACGACCTTGCTACACCGAGACATTGTCTCCGAGGGGCGAAATCTACTATTAAGGACAGTGAATGACATGCCTCAACCTAAAACTATTATTCTAACTCAAGTATCAATGAGACCAACTTCTACATCCCAAAAGATAAATATTTTGCTATAATTTCATTGATTTATTTAATCTACTCTATCAATGTAAATTACAATTTTCAAATAATTATTTCATATGATGTTTTGCAGGAAAGTAGCATCCATAAACAATTCTCCAACCCTTCTTCTTCTTTCTTCTTCCTTCTGCTGACGCGGAACCAGTGCAATGACAACTGTCGAGAAGAAACGGCTCAGATTTTCAAAATGAAGTTTTAATATTTACATTGAGACTCCAAAGTTTCTATAATTTTCACAAAGACCACAACATTTTCCAGGGGTTGGGCGAGTTTTCTGTTTTGAAATAGGGGCATTTTGGATTCAAGGAAATGAGAAATATCCAAAATACACTCCCTACTCTAAAACAACTCATTGTATTTTCAAAAAGGCTAAAAACCCATTGTATTCTCTAACCTATTTGGGGCTAAACCCAAATTTTCTCTTTCCAAAAAGTAATTATTTGAGTTTTGCTCGAACTCAAACTGTTTTTTTTCCCTAACCCTCCAGACCCAAATTTTAAGTCCGTAACTTTATTACATTGTTTTAAATGGTTTAAGTCTAATTAATTTGTAGGGATAACTTTTCTTCATTTAATCTTTTTAAATAACTTCATAATTTAATTGTTTGAACAATTTGACCTAAAAAATTGAAATTCCACAAATATAATTTTATTCCAAAAGGATGAAAGGAGATTGATGAAATTGACAAAGGAAAAATAAATTGAGAAATAGAAAAAATATTTTTGGTAGATTATTTGATAAATGGGCGGGTATTCATAGAGTTTGGAGTGAGTTTTGGGGTTTGATATGATTTAACTTAATTTTAACTATTATTTTGACCATTAGATTTAAATTTCAGCCATTGAATATTTTTTGTTACTGTAAAATAGCTTTGATTTAATGTGTATCGTTGATTTGGTTTACTGTTAAATAAAAAAAGAAAGAAAAAAAAAAGGGGCTGTTTGAATTGTGTTTGTTGGATTCCAAGAGAACCTCACCAGCATGTGACACGTGGCCAAAACAAGTTCTGCAGCAACAGATGGCCTAAGCCTCATATATCCATACCAAAAAACAAAGCCTCATACATCCCTCCACAACACCGGTACAAGTTAGGACAAACCATACAACATGTGAAAATCCATACTATCACTCCACTGATGAATTCTATAATGAGGTCGCCATATACGGACCTTAGCAAGCGGACCAACATCCCAACCACTCATCTTGGAAAGGAATATTTGATGGTGATGGGCATTGACGGATCTAGGAAACAATACTATATATTCAGCTTTTATAATATGACAAAGTATAAAGAAATGTGTTTAGAGCATGACAAAAATAAAATTCCAATTACTCCAGGAGTCCTTTTAACTTATGGTTATTTAGCCAATGTATATATTCAACAACCACATCATGCCCATTCCTTCTCCTCCAAACCACAAAATTTCTTAAATTTTATCTAAAATTATGGGAGAATGTTTTGGTAGAAGTTATGTAACACCCCGTCCCAAAAAAATTATTGTACAATTAATTATTTATGGTGAAATTACATTTTTACCCTTAGGTGAAGGAACATTTAAGTCACTTTTTGTTCAAGAAGGATTTGGGGAATTGAGTGGCACTATTTGTAGAGCTCGATGATACGAGTTCGTAGACATGCGACATGCCCAATTCTGAGTTGTAACGAAGGAGTAAAAGTCTAGAAACGAAAAGGACGTAATGGGAATTTTCAATCTGTTACTGCTACAGTAACCGGGGCTGCTTTTATTTTTCTCCTCCTTCTTTCTTCCCCCCCGACATTTCTTCTACTCTCTTTTCTTGCGACAATCACTGTAGCAACAGTGATTGTTCGACTTCCTGCCCACCAATCGACGCCGTCGTGCACCGGTTGGCTGTGTCACATTCACGAAAAATGTTCCTCTTGTCCTCCTCTACAAAACCCACCCAAAACCTGATTTGATTAGTTGACGATGAGCTCGAATCAAAGCTGAGAAAAGGGTTAAGTTTTCTGGTGGTGTTCTACTAGCGTTTTTCGATGATTCCAACGGCCAAATCTATCGAGTGAGGTATGGAAATTCATCCCCTCATTATTTTGTACCTATTTATATAGTCAGTTTGGGTTAATTTTGGAGTTTTGGGGATTTTCAGTCGCCAGAAAATCTCTCAGGACACGCAACACTGCTAGTTGCAGGCGGCGGCGTGTGGGCCACTTGGTGGTGGTTCATAGAATTCCAAAATACTCCTCATATCGTTTGACTATCGAACATATATTACGCCTATTAGGGGATATCTGGGTTTAATAGGTTCGAACCGTCCGATCGGTCTCAGTTTCAAATATGTCATTCCTCGTATCTCTAGGATCGTAGAGGAACTGGTTGATCGAGAATCGGAGACCCAAATACTCCGAATAAATGATTTTAGCATTAAGTACTAAGTCGAAGTCCATCGTACAATCGTGAGTGATCCGACCGCCTCGATCGAGACCAAACTCTTGAGACGTGTTACGTAGACCTTGTTTGTAACATCCCTGACCCAATTTAATCGATTTAATCCAATTTAATTCTTTTGTGAAAATTACAATTTTGCCCTTGGGAGTATAGATACTTTGGTCACATTTTAATCCAGAAGGATTTTGGGGAAATGAATGGCACCGTTGCATAGAGCTCGCTCTCACAAGTTCGTCGACACGTAGTAGGGCCCAAATAGGAGTTTTAACGAAGAAGTTGTGGTTAACGGAAGTGCAGTGGCACAACCATAAATATTTTGAAGTTGGATTTTAAAACCCAGACTGGACCCCTCTCTCTCTCCCCACCTCGACTGTTCTCTCTCTCTCTCCTCTCTCTCTCTCTCCTCCTCCTCTCCTCTCTCTCTTCCCGTGCGATGCTGGCGGTTTCAGACGGGATTCCGTCATCGTTCGGTCACAGATTTTGACAAAACCACTTCCAAAATTCTTCTCTTCTCCTCCTCTACCTAACCCAGCCCTCTGTGTTGACTGGAACTTTCGACGGTTTTTCAACAATTTTCGACAACATTCCGGCCCCCAAATCGGTCGATCGAGGTATGCTTCTTCATCCATTTTTCGTGTTCTAGCTATCTGTATAGTTGGAATAGACCGGTTTGAAGTTTTGAAACTCAATCTAAAACGTAGAAATTTTCATTTTTGGATAAATTTTTTGGCCACTTCTCAACCAAATTGGAGGTCGGTCCAGTTGTATAAATTTCTCCCGTATTTGTCCTGATCATGTAGGTATAGGTATTGTTGGGTGATTTGAAAAATTTTTGTTTCCGGAAATTTACTCAAGCTACCCACGAGCTGCTGGTGCATGTGGCGGCTCGTGGGCCACTCTGTGATGGTTGTTGTGTCCTAAAATAATCCACATGTCGTCCTAAGCATGACAATATGCTCGGATTTGAATTTGGCTATCATTTGGTAGTCAAACAAATTTACGCATATTAGCCGATATCCGGGTTTGATATGTTCGGACCGTTGGATCTGCTCCATTTCCAAGTTTGTTGTTCGACCAACTGTGACCACAAGTCTTTTGAGACCATCTCATCCTTTGGGAAGGTACTAGAATGGCTTTGGACCTTTCCAAGGTTGTGTATACATGTTAAATTTCCGGGAATTATGGGCTTGGTTGTATGTTTTGATTGTAGCTTTACTGTACCGGATAGTATTACTGGAGTTGTTTGCCAATGATAAATATGTGGAATTGATTTGAGAACGGATATTGAAAGTTATGGGTGATCTAATGCAAACTAATGAATTTTTAGGATAGAATACGTGATTATGGGAATTTTTGGGGATGCTTATTATTATTGTTATTATTGTTATTATTAGTCCTATTAATATTATTTAGAAAGGATTATGGTGATTTTGGGTATGATATGGATTTTGGTTTTGGTGCATTAGTTTATGTGGTTATCGGACTTTGAATTTCGATATCTTGAGATTGTCGGAATTGGTATGTATATATTGATGGGCTATGGTTTTGGGAATTTTAAATATGGTGTTTGGATTTTATTATCTTGTCTTATGGGATTATCAGAGGTTGGATATTCCCTAAGTATTAAATAGTGTTTTGAATATTAATAAAATCGAATGGGCTTATTTAGTTTTGGTGTTTTTCTTAATTATGGTTTTATTATGGTTTTTAAAAAGGAAGTAAGGGTGTTATTTTATTATATATATTTATGTTATAGGGAACCGATTTGTTTTAATTATGGAATTTGAGGTTGTTTGGATATTTAAACTTTATGATTATTTTGGAATATGGTTTATATGTTTTGAGAAGTTGTAATTTTACATTATGAGAGTGGGTACTTTGTTGATTGTTATGTGAGTTTTGTGTTTACACTATGCTATGTACCTTTCCTGGTTACCTCACCCACACGTGGCATTGGACTCTCCGGCGTGTGGCCTCACTTGATTGTTAGTACTTTATCACATATGGCGTTGGATTTGTTGGCATGTGGGCTCACTTGGATATTGGTTACTTTATCACACATGACGTTTGATTTTTTGCCGTGTGGTAAAGCAATCTGTACGCGTAGGACATGGTTTGGTTGAGCCACACGTGACTTTGGATTTTTCGGCATGTGTGCTCACTTGGATATTGGTTACTTTACCACACATGGCGTTGGATTTTTTCGGTCTGTGGTAAAGGATCTGGACACTTTGGTTACTGTTACTTTACAACATGTGGTGTTGGACTCTCCAACGTGTAGTAAAGTAATAGGGAGAGGGAAAAGAATCATTATACTATGTCGGGAAAAAGATTAACCTGTAAAAGAATTATGCTTAGCATATGTGAATTGTCATAATGAAATGGTTGTTGAGTTATGAGTCTTAAGAACGGAGTGAGTAAAGAAAAATGGGTTGGTGTTCAAGAGCTGAGATATTGTGATTTTACTTAAAGGGAAAAGATGATGCTAGAATTATTTGTTGGTTTTACTGAAAATAATTGTATATTGTCTGGTTCGTCATTATTGAATGAAGAACTACATGTGGCTTGATCCTTCACCAAGGGGTACGTAGGTAGCCTGGGGTTTCACCTAGGTGCAACCGTTAATTAAACTATTACTTTCGTTGAGTTTGGCTTTGATTATGTCTCTTGAAGCCTAGTCGAGGTGAGATTAAGAGCTTTTTTATATATTCAGTTTACTGAATGATTGTGGTAAAAATGCGTTTGTGGTTATGACGGGTCTGAAACTCGTTTGAATCGATGATTGATTTTGGCCTGTTCTGTGAACTGGGTGCTTTCACTTTGTGAGTACTGTCGATTGGAATTTTATTATTTCTGTGATTTGATAGGTTGAAAATTTGGGAAAAGTCCGTTTTTCAGGGGAGCTCAACTGAAATTTTGGTAGAGAGTCTTGAACCTCTTTCCTTTTGTTTTTGGAGAAGAATATGTTATTAGTAAGTGGGCCTTGCATAGGGTGGATGTCAGAAAACCATAGGGTTTGGCATCAGAGCTTTAGGTTCAAATTCCTGTGGACTCCGCACCTTGTGTGCATCCTTAAGTGTTGGCAGTGTGGTGTCAAACCGACCATTGGATCATGACAAGACTTCTAGGACAGTTGAACTTGAGGTCATGGGCCCTACGAGCCCAGTTGACTTAGATAGTGGGCTTTGTCTGCTCGATTTAGGCCATTTAGTAGTTATAATTGTAATATAAGGTTTGTTTTTAAATGGTATTATGCTTTGAGAGTTTTTTTTATAAATGTTTATGAATTATTATGTAATCGCTAATCGCTTTTTACTTTCCAAGTATGTTATATTATGTTTAATTGTGTGGAGTTGAGAATGGCTTGGATAATCGAGTTTTGGCATGAATAAGGAATTAATTAAATGCCTGATTATATGTCTATATTTAAATATATGCTCCATGGCTTGAAATTGATGAATTATGAATACTAGTTTTCTGAATAGTATGTTGTGCATAGATGAATTTGAATGAGAATGTGGTCTATTTTTATTTATTAGGTTATGGAAAAGTATGGTCTAATTGGATTATGGGAAGTGTGACATGAGGATTTCAGAGAATATACAGTCATTATTATTATCAGTATTATTATTATGGTTACTATTATTGTTATGATTACTATATTATTATCATTATCATTATTATATATAAAGGTTTGCATGTTGAGTGGGAGTGGGGATATATATATATATATATATATATAATATTGGGATATGGGTTTGTGAATTGCACCATCATATGTACCTTCTGGTTTGATATGGATGATAACCACAAATTCATCGAGGTATTTTCCGACGTGTGAGATGTTGTTGACCTGGACACCCTTGGCGGGGTGTGCTGTAGGCCTTGATCGGCATTTCGTGCCCATACGACTCGTTTCAACCACACGTGTATTGAGGATTCTACTGTACGTGTTTGGGGAGAAATAGTCCCCTGGTTTGACTGCTCATTCCGTAGCCACATGAGTATTGAGGATTCTGCCATGTGGTCTAGTAAAACAATCCCTGTGTTGGATTGTTTTCCCCCGGTATATGATGTGCACTATGATATGTACCTCCCTTGTTATTGATACTTGATATAATAGACATGTAGTAACTCTTCGAAGATGTGTCGGGATACTGGGCACCCTTGACCGAGTGTACCGAAGGCCTTAACCCGTAATTTGCGAGCATAGGAGGGATATTTAGCTGCACGTGTATTGAGGATTTTACCGTGCGTGTCTAGGGAGCAATAGTCCCTTGGTTGGACTGCTCACTCCCTAGGCACATGAGTATTGAGGATTCTACCATGTGATCTAGTTAAAACAATCCCCCGGTTGGATTGTTTCTTCCCCTGGTACATGATGATGGTGTGGGGTGTGTATAAATAAATAAATAAATAAATAATATATATATTTATATATGGGGGGAAATAGGTGGATCCGTTTTCGGGTTGGGGTTCTTGAGCATGTGCATGGTAAGTGCTTTGCACAGGTGTGATCATTTTTTGATGTTTGGACATGTTATTTTGCAATATACGCCATGAATAGGGGTTTGGTTGTGGAAAAAAAGAAGAGGGATAGTTGGATTTTCGTATTGGATTATTTAGATATCAGATTATTATTATAAATGTCTTATGTGTTCATCTAAGTTTATTATATTTATGAAGTAAATGAGTAATGTTTATTAGTTATTTGGAAATTTGGTTGTGGGTTTAGTTTTTTTAATATAATTATATGACCTTGTGTTTTGGGATTTGGGATAGTGGTTTTTAGTTCCAGCAGCACAGGCGTTGAGGATTCCGTTGTGCATGTCTGTGGATTTAGTTTCGGCCATACAGACGTCGAGGATTCTGTCGTGCGTGTCTGGGAAATGTATAATATATATATATCTATATATATATATATATATATAAAGATAAAGGTATAAGGGGAACAACGACGGGAGAAAGTCAGTATGAGTTTTATATTGTTATTTATGGTGGGATTTTCTTGAGTTTGTGCAATGAGACTCCTCCGCACAGACATTAGTATCTTTAAGTAAGGTTTGATTTGAAACTTGGTTATTTAGACTGATTTATTGGATTGTATGCAAATAATATCTTTGCAGAAAGAATTACGTGTGGCTTGATCCCTTAGTAAGGGTATGTAGGCAACCTAGGTTAATCTAGGTACAACCACGGAATAAACTGTGTGAGTTATGCTAGAATTGTATTAAAATATATCTTTGATTCTGTTAATGGTTACTGAGTCTTAAACTCGAAGTGGTTTGCGAATAAGGTTTAGAATTTCTTCTGATGATGGTTGGAGTGTAGACCTTGCATGCAGGAAGTTGGTGAAATTATTAGGGATGTATGGGGGTACGTATATTAAAGGGTGACATTTAAAAGCAAGAGGCCTATGTCGTAGTTGTGTGATATTTCTTGTGCGTGTTGAAGTTTGGGAAGATTAAAAGTATTTTTTACAAGTGTAAATTTGGAAAATGTTCTATTTTTAAGGGAGGCTTTGTCGAAATTGTAACACCCCAACCCAACTTTAACCATTTAAATTAATATATATAATTATGAAATTACAATTTTATCCTTAGGATAGGGTCATTTTGGTTACTTTTTAATCCAGTAGGATTTTGGCACATTGAATGGCATCATTGCATAGAGCGCATCGATACGAGTTCATAGACACATAGTGGGCTTGAATCGGAGTTTTAACGAAAAAGTTACGATCAACGGAAGTGCAATGGGACAACCGTAAATATTTTAAAGTTGGATTTTGAAACCTCATATTTTCCTTTCTCTCTCTCTCTCCCTCTCTCTCTCTCTCTCCTCACAACAAACTCCCCAGCCGACCGCATTTTGGCTGGTAGTTTCTTCCTCTGGCCACCCCAAATGATGGGGCTAGCACTAAAACAACCAGCCCATCACCCTCTCTCTCTCTCTCCCGCCCCATACCCGCCATAACCGGCCACCCCAACTGCCAAAAGAGCTCGAAAAACTGCCAAATTTCACTCAAACTTTTCGTCGTCGCTTTCGACAATTTCGGCCACCGTTTTTGTCATCCATGTATGATTTCTCATCCTTTCAACCTGATCTAGCTGATGGTTGGGTTGGTTTGAATCAATTTTGAAGTTTTGAAACTCAAATTGAAACCTAAGTTTTTGCCGATTTTTTGCTCGAGTTCCTGGAAAGTTCCGACCAATTTTTGGCCATAGCCCAAGAACAAAAGTTGCTCCATTAGTTGTCCTGATCAAGTAGGTACATGTATTGATGGGTGTTTTGAGAATTTTCCGGTCGCCGGAATTTTCTCAAGCCACCCATGCGCTTCCGAAACATCTGGCGGCGCATGGGCCATGTTTGGGTGGCCAATTTGGTTCTAAAATGTTCCCCATGTTGTCCTGAGCACTACGATATGCTCGAATTTGAATTTGGTTATCATTTGACAGTCGATTGGATTGACGCATATTAGGCGTTATCCGGGTTTGATATGTTTGGACTGTTGGATTGACTCCATTTCCAAATATGTTGATCTACGAACCTCCAGGATCATGTAGGAATTCGTAAATCGAGAATCAGAGTCCCGGATACTTCGAATCAATGATTCAAAGATTACGTAAGATAGTAATCGTGCGATCATGCGATCTCGAGTGATCCGATTGCTCGATCTGGACCAAACTTGTAGGACGTATTTAGTAAACTTTGATGAACCCGTAGGAACTTTCAGATCAGAATTGGAGGTCATAGGCCCCGTGGGACCGGTTGACCAAAAATGAGAAGTTTGACCAATTGTTGACCACGGGTCTTTTGAGACCGTCTCATCCTTTGTGAAGGTACTAGAATGGGTTTAGGACCTTTCCAAGGTTGTGTGTACACGTAAGTTTCTAGGAATTATGGGTTTGGGTGTATGTTTTAATTTTGGCCTTACAGTACCGGATAATATTACTGGAGTTGTTTGCCAATGATAAATACGTGGGATTTGAATGGTGGTTATGGTGTATTGTTGAAAACTGAATTTGTTTTGATGTTGTAATATTGAGAGTAGTAGTGATAATGGTGGGAAATTGATTTGTTTGGTAATGGGTATTTGGTTAATGAGGTTATAAACACACTCATTTTGGGTAAGAAAAATATGCATGATTGTCATAATCTTCACCTTTTTGAATACAAAAGAGAGTATAACTATAAGGGGAGGGAGTTTCTCACACGCACACTATCAAGGTTTCATGAGGGTTCGAATTTTAGATAATTGGTCTGCAAATCAAGGTCATTTTCCACTGGATTAGACCTGTTGGCATCATCTTGTCACCTAAATATATCATATGTTGTCTTGTGATCAAAAGAGTGAAAAACCATGGAGTTACATATTTTTAAGTATATATAATCATTAATCAAATATCATTACACACACACAAATATTTACAATGAATGACTGCTTATATGTTTGTGCGCACTTCCATTTCCTCAATTGAGATTGGAACTTGGTGATATGTGTTCCTTTCATTTTCCAACTCAGTCATGTTTGAGGAAATACAAGGGAGCTTTCCACAATCAAAATGCATAACATTATTACTTGTACCGCCGTAAACAAGCCGATTGAACACCATGTCCCTTAAGAATTTCCTCAGCCAACCAGAACCTTCAATGGACGACAAATATGAACATGTCATGACGCCAGCAGCTCGCCACCGCCTTTGTTGTGCATATCTTCTTAAGGCTCCGGCCACCTCTCTTGCTAGAACTCCTTTCTCACGAATAATCAAGTCCCCGAACTGCTGTCCCAAAACGACGGCGTCTTCGAGTGCTAGACATTCGTTTTGTCCAAGGTATGGAATCATAGGGTGCATGGCATCACCCGCAACTGTTATATTTCCTTGACTTACATTTCTGAATACCATGTCCCATGGAAACCTAAACACCACTGGGGCCCATGATAGTGTGGAAAGATCAGAATGTTGGACAATTATAGAGAACACTTGAGGCAAGTCCCCGGCAAGGCTTTCAATGATCTCTCTTTGTATCAACTCTGTGTTGCCTCTCATGTCTTTACCAGAAATCGAAGGATGATCAAATTAGTTTTGTCGTTAATTAATGCTCTAAGTAAGCTTGTATGGTTTTGATATTAATCAGTGTGATTTAAGATAGTTTGCGAGGAGCTTGTAGCTCACGTGGTTAAGAGGTTCTATGTTTGATTTCTCCCTACCTCAATATTACTTGTATAAAATATAAAATAATAAAATAAAAAGCTTTGGTAGCATCCAAAATGTTAAACTTTTGAGTTCTTGATCAAATACTTTAGTTGTTAGCAAGAGAGGCTTGAAAAATAAAAAAATAAAAACTTTGCATGTTATTACCTTTACACGAGGTTGATTTGCAGAAAAGAAACCAGTAAAGTTCTTTGTCATTGAGAGGAACAAAACCAGCCCTTTTATCTGCGGTTATAAATTGCTGAAATTCATAGTTGAACCTGTGGCCTTCTGGAAACGTGGCCAACCCACGCGCTGCCCATCTACCTGAGCTAACTGGTGCACTGAGTCCCAGCCAACGTGCTACTACTGAGTGCACCCCATCACAGCCTATCAAAGCCTGTATTGTCCAACTGAAAAATTAAAATTGTAACAACTAGATAGTGATAATTTTTATTTTATTTTTTTTATTTTTTATTTGCGAAGGAGACAATTTCATTAACCAATCGAAATTGAAACAATACATCATGTATAAGAGTAGCCTCATTAAAACATTCCCCAAAAAAACCACATGGGATAAAACTGTAAGGTAGAAAAGAGTGCTATACATGCCAAATTATAAAGACAAACCAATACTAGAAAGGACGACAATCATCCTGAACGCAATCCATGAGCCACGGAGGACCCGATCCCACAAGCATTGATTGCCGTCCTTTCTTTTTTTCAACGTTGTGTTAGAAGTTCTTTTCAACTGTCAAAAGTTTTGATGAGAAGGAGATTTGAATTTGAGAATTTTTAATAATAATTGAAAGAAAAAAAAACTTTTGATGAGAGGCAGATTTGAATTTGAGAAATTTTTTCTTCAACTTATTGGCAATCATCCAGAATACAATCCTGAAAAAAAAAATTCTCAAATTCAAATCTCCCTCTCATCAAAATTTTTTTCCTTTCAATTATTATTAAAAAAAAATACACAAGCATTGATATTCTTTTCTCCTATGAGATCTTCAACAAAGGAAGAGAACTTTGGGAAGGTCTGTTTGTACCCCAAAAAATTACTCTTCGTACCCAACTATTTTTCACGGTTAAACATGTTAAACTTGGGGCCATTTTTACACCCTAACTTAGTCTTCATGTAACAAATGCATTTGAAAAAAGATCGAACCTTTGTTTTGATCTTGGTTCCGTCTTCCATGTGAAGGACAACAATGGATGATGATGAGCCTTGTGGCTGGGTTACAATGGAGCTGATCCTACAAGAGAAACGGAAGGCATCCTTTGGCAATTCCTCTGCCAGAGACTCCAATAGGACATGACGGTGCACTCCTCTCAGTTCTTGACTCACTTCAGTCCTGCACAAATACCAGTTATTACCACTGCAAGACAAACATTTTTTTCTTTTTTTCTTTTTTGAAAACTGAAACGAAGTTTACAACGAAGATCCTCTTAGGACCTTTCTTGGATAAAAGATAAATATATTGAGGAGTGGTTACCTGCCCATTTTGGTGAAGGAGACTTCTTCAGTTTTTCCGGTATCAATATTTTTGATGTATCCCCTATTAAACGGCAAGTAAAACAATGTAAAAGTAATTAAATGTAATTGAGGGTCTATTTGGAAATTCTTCATGAAGAACTACAGGCACTACAAGAGTTTTTTGACTGTTAAAAAGCACTTCTAAACTTCATTTGATAGACCAATTTAAAAGTATTTATGGATCATATAAAAGTCATATATAAAGAAGCACCTAGCAACTGATTCGTCAGGAAGTACTTTCAAGTGATTTTTCATGAAGCACTTTCAACTGATTTTGCTTCTGATTTTCCATGAAGAACTTCCAAGTGATTTTACATGAAGCACTCTTTTTCAAGAAGCAAATGGGTTTTAAACTAAAATTTTGACGTTCTTATATAAAAGCGTTTTAAACAAAAGCGCTTATGAGAAGTACGCTTCTTATAAAAGCAGTTACAACAGGCCGTGAATCCTGTATGTACAAAATGTGGCAATTACCTTTTGCAAGGAGCATAAAGCGAGGTGAGCTTGTATGAAATTCCAAGGGCATCAAGGGCAAACCAAGCATTAGGGAAGAGGTTTAGTCCTGCGCCTGAGGTTCGCAGCGCATCTGATTTCTCTAACACCAAAGCTTCAACTCCTACTCTCTTCAACGCCACCGCTGTTGCCAATCCTGCTATTCCTGCGCCAACAATAACCACGTCCTCCATTTCTCTACCTCCCTCACTCAACATGAATGCATACTGCAACAAGAACACATATATACAGAAAGTTCGGACAATACAATGCGAAGTGTCTCTCAAATAAGCTTATAATTTAAATCCCTCAATTGAAACTCTTATATATATATCTAGTGCTTGCATGGATCCATGTGTTACACGTACATGTATAAACATACAATATATATGATTTTGCACTGCTTTTCAATTTATTGGTTGGTATAGAACTAAATAAATACCGTTTAAATTGGATGCATTCTTCTCACCCAACGTGTAGAATTGGTTAATATGGTGGCCTTTGGTTGCTAAAATGAAGAGTTGACTAATGACTGTGCAAATGGAAGAGGTTGGCCTCCCAAGGCTGGATGAGTCCGCCTATGGCCTTCTATAGCTTTTTGTTTTCAAGAAGCTAGAAGCCTAAGGCTACTCCATTCAACGAGCAAACCTTCATTAATAGTGCTACACTTGAAATTTTGTGTAACACTTCACTAGAGCTATGGACAAGGTGGATCATGTAAACTGATTTAGACTGTTCATACAAATTTATCCCGTCTAATCCCAACAAAATGGTAGGATATCAACACCTTATAACTTATATCCCTCCTAATCCTAAAATGAAAAATCATTCACATCTACATTCATTTCCACACCTTAAATTTAGTGAGTAATCCAATCCAATCCTAAACCTTTCCAAAATTTTCTACTCTTTCTCAAACCTTAGTTACCGATTCTATCTAGTCGGGCTAGAGTTTTTCGAATGATTATTTGTGAGAGCAAGGGACTTTGGTACTTCAAGCGTTGGTCCAATAGTTGTAGTGCCTTATTCTTCAATCACCTCCTAATTGAGCAATCAGATAGATTAGTTCAGAATTAAAAAGTAAAGCAACGAGCGTAATCCCCAAATTTATTGATGTTTTTTGGGTTCATTTCGACATCTTATCAGAATGCAAAAGAGTATGTTAAGTGATTATGTTCGGGTAGCTAAAAAGATCAAAATTTAATCATGAAATCTTTCTACACATGTAAATTTTGCATAATATATTATTAAAAAGACATAAGGCGTACCAGTTTGGGTGGATGATTTTCACTAGATGACTCCGCCTCTGTAATCAAGATATATTATATATTTTCAGGCAGGCATTTGAGACAAGCTCTGAAAGTGGCTGATCATTATAATTAATGTCTATTTATACAATGAAAAGTTCCATATTATTAATTGACGTTATTAGAAGAAATTAACAAAGTATTATTCTTCTCATTCTTTGACATTATTACAAGAAATTAACAAAGTATTATTCTCCGACATTGTTACAAGAAATTAACTTATTATCTACCTGTGAAAAAAAAAAAAACCAAAGTATTATCAAGTTGTGGGAACACATATTTCAGCAACTAAAAGATGGGTGACATGTGAAAAGGGAATATTCTTTAGGTAAACTAATTACCCTAATTAATTATATTTAATTAAGGAAATTATCTTTGATTTAATATGAGAATATCTCCCCAGATCAAGGATGAGATTTCCATCAAATCTCCTTGATTAATTCCAATCTCCTATTTATGTGTAAGAATAATCCTAAACAAATAAGGATTATTCTTCACACTCTAGCCTACGAGGAGTCTATAAATACATGACTACACAACACACAAGGGTAATTATGAAACCCTACACAAAAAGCTCTCTTTCTCTCACGCCACTCTCGGCTCTCGCATTGTCATGGCTCTAGCCATTGGAGGGCCTTTGGGCCACATCTCCCGAGTGTGGTCTATTTATTCTAACCTTTTTCACAGGGATCGAGGAAGAAGAAAGAGAAGGGAGCTTGAAGGGTGAAGAATCAACCCGTAAATATTCCCCGTGCATAAATTTGCTCAAATATAAGTCTTCTTATGAAAATTTAAAATAAAAAAAAGAAAAAAAAAAAAAGAGAAAGATCCCTTGCAAGATAGCTGCTTCCCATCCCAAACTTGCGATTGTCTACAAGAGGAAAGGTTTCCTCATTATTTAGGGACATTCGAACTTGCGATTTCTTCTAATATTGAAGAGAGAGAAGTCTCATAGATTAAGAGTGAGTTGAGATTCCACCCCAAAATCAATTGGCAATGAGGATAGTAACCCAACTCCTTATAAACCTTCAAGATTGGCCTATAGCATGTGCGAGCTGGGCGACTACACAAGGCGCCTACAATTAGGGGCCTCCAAAACTTTAAGCCCAGCTACAAAAGAAATAAATAAATAAATAATGCCTTTGGCATATTCGGGCTTCCCTCTTTCAAAAGAAAATAGGTGTTTTCATTAAATTAGGCAACCCAATCTAAATTAACTTTTAATTTTAATTACAAAAAAATGTCAAATATTATTATAAATATTTTTTCTTCCTAAACCTGTTTGGCAACGTGTTTTTGCTTCCCGACTCTTCTCCTTTCTCCTTCTAAGACTCCCAAACCTCTATCTCTCTCTTCCAACACTACTACAAAAAACGAAATAGACGACGGGAATCCACCGTCGTGTATCATGGTTTACAACCGACGAGAAATCAACCGCCGTCTTTTCACACATGAAATAACGACGGCAAATAACCGACGTGGTTAATATAGTACACGTAAGTAAAAAAACTAAAACCGACGTAGATTTCATACATAAAAGCATAAAAAGAGACCTTTCGACTATAATAGACGACGGTTTTAGTAAAACACAGACGTTTAAATAATGTTAATGTCAAAAACAACTACAAAATCAACGTAAATATATTTATCAACGTCTCTAAATCAAACAAAACCGACGTGTAAAACTTAGAAACCGTCGTGGTTAATACATACTACGTTCACTAAATGAAAAAAACTGACGTCTAAAACATATAACATAGCATATATTTACTTGAACTGACGTAAAAACAACAATAACCACGACCCTTTAGGTCACCACAGACGTTGAAAATTATTTTGACGTCTTGAACACAAAAAAACCGACGTGGTTAATATATTACACGTCATAAAAAAACTAAAACCGACGTCAATTTGATACATAAAAGCATAAAAAGAGACATTTCGACTATAATAGACGACGATTTTAGTAAAAAACAGACGTTTAAATAATGTTAAATGTCAAAAACAACTACAAAACCGACGTAAATATGTTTATCAACGTCTCTAAATCAAACAAAACCGACGTGTAAAACTTAGAAACCGTCGTGGTTAATAAATACTACGTTCACTAAATAAAAAAACTGACGTCTAAAACATATAACATGGCATATATTTACTTGAACTGACGTAAAAACAATAATAACCACGACCCTTTAGGTCACCACAGACGTTGAAAATTATTTTGACGGCTTGAACACAAAAAAAACGGCGTGGTTAATATATTACACGTCATAAAAAAACTAAAACCGACGTCGATTTGATACATAAAAGCATAAAAAGAGACCTTTCGACTATAATAGACGACGGTTTTAGTAAAAAACAGACGTTTAAATAATGTTAAATATCAAAAACAACTACAAAACCGACATAAATATGTTTATCAACGTCTCTAAATCAAACAAAACCGACGTGTAAAATTTAGAAACAGTCGTGGTTAATAAATACTACGTTCACTAAACAAAAAAAGGACGTCTAAAACATATAACATGACATATATTTACTTGAACTAACGTAAAAACAAGAATAACCACGACCCTTTAGGTTACAACAAACGTTGAAAATTATTTTGACGGCTTGAACACAAAAAAAACGACGTGGTTAATATATTACACGTCATAAAAAAAAACTAAAACTGACGTTGATTTGATACATAAAAGCATAAAAAAAGACCTTTCGACTATAATAGACGACGGTTTTAGTAAAACACAGACATTTAAATAATTTTAAATGTCAAAAATAACTACAAAACCGACGTAAATAGTTTTATCAACGTCTCTAAATCAAACAAAACCGACGTGTCAAACTTAGAAACCGCCGTGGTTAATAAATACTACGTTCACTAAATAAAAAACTGACGTCTAAAACATATAACATGACATATATTTACTTGAACTGACGTAAAAACAACAATATTAACCGTTTGGAAATGAATTATAATTAACCGACGTGTTTTCTTTTTCAAATGGCGGTTTTTATTTCATTTTTGCGTTCGTCATTCCACGTCGGTTGTGAAAACTCGACATTGGTTGTTTTTTAGACGTCTCTTTTTGCGATTTTTGTAACTTGACCATCGTATTTTCAGATTTAACCGATTATTTTTAATTTTTGATTTGTCATGCCCAAAGCTTGCAGAATGAAATGTGATTGGAATTAAAATGATATACAGAGCTATGAATTAATGTCATACAATTAACTGCATAACTAATGTCATACATTACAACAATCAATCAATCCATATATCTTCACACTCATCTCTAATATTCTCACTCCCAAACTCACCCACTAGGTCATCAAATGTGTCAACATTTGGTATCCCTCTAGAAAATGGCTCACACTCAATTCTAATATCACTTAGCACATCATCACCAATAACATCATTATATTCTTTATTAGGCATTGATAACACTACCGACCAACCACGATGCATTGGGTCATCAACATAAAATACTTGTTTGACTTGAGAAGCCATAACAAATTGGTCATTCCTATGTCCAATTTTACTCAGATCTACAAGGGTAAATCCAAGTTCGTCGACTACAAGGCCCGAAGTGGTATCTATCCAATCACACCTCAAGACTGGGATTCTAAACTTTTGGTAGTCAAGATCCCAAATTTCTTGAATAACCCCATAAAAACCCATATTGGAGACAATAGGGTTTTTATCCTTGGCACTAGCAACTTGCATAGTATGTGCAAGTAAATAAACTCCACTATTTTGGACAGTTCGCACATCATCTTGTGCTTTGGTGCTAAATTTGACACTATTAATAAGATAGCTCCTATATGATGGCACTACCATGCTTGGACCAGCTGCTAACCACCTCAAATTTTCTGATATGCCATTATAATCTTCCCCATTAAATTCACTTTGAACCTGCAAATTAAACATATATCTTAATTCAATCTAAAATATATATAGAAAGAAAGAAAATTAAAATAAGTTCAATATGTCATTCAATAACATATATACCTTAAAATGTAGCCATTGAATGAAAGTGCTATTGTGCTTATCTTGTAGCCACTTTGTTCTCTTTCTAAATTTCAGATAAGTGGTCTTGGTGTGGATCATATGTTCCCTACAATTGACACGAAAAAAACACGCATTACGGTCTCTTATATATAAGATAAACATAAGGAGTAATAATATTTAAAATGGCTACATATATATGAAAAATTAAACTCATACGTACTCCATATAAGGTAGGACTTCCTCCGTATTCTCCAAGACATATAGATGTGCCTGGTTCAACAAGTCCATATCAACTAAGCTTACTGTGCAACTTGATAATGGCTTTGAAACTCCCATATTTTGGCTTGAAGGCACTCCAACTGTACTAACATCAGATAAATGCTCGGTACAAAACTCTACAGCTTCTTCAGCTATATACCGCTCAGCAATGCAACCTTCGGGACGAGTACGATTCTGAACATACCCCTTTAGCACTTTCATATATCTTTCAAACGGATACATCCATCTAAAATATACTGGCCCACATAGATGAACTTCTTTGACAAGATGTACTACTAGATGAACCATGATATCAAGAATGAAAGGGGAAAGTACTTCTCAAGCAAACACAAGTAACTACTACATCTTCTTCCAACTTATCTAGCTTGGAAACATCTACCGTCTTGCACATATAGCATTGAAAAAGAAGCACAATCGAGTTATTGCATACCTTGCAGGCTTCTCCAAAACAGAACGAATTGCCACAGGGAGAATTGTTGCATCAAGGTATGACAATCATGAGATTAAGGCCAAGAAAGTCTGAATCTTTAAAGATACAAGATTTTTATATTTGGAAGAATAACCTTCAGGAACCTTCATACCATAAAAAGAAGTGCAAACCGCTCTCTTCTCTGCTCGTGACAAATTCCAAGGCCCTGGAGGCAAGCGAGTACGTCTTTCCTCCATACTCGAGTTGCAAATCAATTTTTACCCCCATGTTCAATAAGTCTAACCGAGCAGCAATCCCATCTTTATTTTTTCCAGGGATCTCTAGCAATTTACCAATGATACTATCGCAACATTCTTCTCAATGTGCTAACATCTAGGGCATGCCACATAGGGAGGTATTTCCAATACTCGAGATCAAAGAATTTTGATTTCTCTTCAACAAACTCTGTCACCATCATTCTTACCAACACTTCCCCCATTTTTCGAGCTCATATGTAATTAATATCTTCAACCATATGCAGCACTTCTTCTCCTGTTAATGGCCCGGGAGGCATGCCATATTCAGGTTTCCCTTAAAGCTGCACATTGCCTCCTATATGGATGATTGATTGGTAACCACTTTCTATGCCCAATGTAAACAAATTTTGTGGCCATTTTTCAACCTGTGACTAGGTGTAATCATCGCCGCATATTGGACAAGCTTTATCCTTTACAACCACACACCAGGCAAGTTTCCATAAGCGGGAAAATCATTAATTGTCCACAGTAATGCAGCTCTGAGTGTAAAGTATTCTCCTATGTGGGCATCATACACTCCTCTAATCCCATCCCACAGAGATTTCAAATCATCAATCAAAGACTCTAAATAGACATCTATATCATTTCTGGGCTGTTTAGGACCGGAAATCAGTAAGGTCAACATCATGAACTTCCGCTTCATGCATAGCCATGGTGGGAGATTATATGTAACTAACATAACTGGCCAACAACTATATCTGCTACTTAAAGAACTGTGGGGATTGAATCCATTAGATGAGAGAGCCAATCTCAAGTTTCTTGGCTCATTACCAAAGTCGAGCCATTTTTTCATCAACAAGTTTCCAAGACGGGGAATCAGCTGGATGAGACATATAACCGTTAACTGATTTTCCTTGCAGCATGCCAAGTCAAACTCTTGGCTGTCTTATGTGATTGAAACATCCTTTTAAACCTTGGAATTGGAGGAAAATACCACACCACCTTCGCTGCCACCCTCTTTCAAGAACCCATCCTTGGTTTCCTTCCACCTTGAGATACCACAAGTAGGACAATTAGTTGCATTCTCATACTCTTCCGATACAAAATGCAGTCATTGGAACATGCGTGGATTTTCTCATAACTCATCCCTAAAGCAGACAAAGTCTTTTTTGCCTCGTACATAGAGGAAGGTAGTGTATTTCCTTCTGGAAGAAATTCTCCTTGAAGTATCAATTCTGTAAAGCAAACATCACTCATCCCATGTTTTGCTTTCAAATTATATAACTTCACCAAAGCCGACAACTTCGTGTACTTACTGCAACCAGGGTACAAGGGTTCATCGCCATCCCCAATCACATTGGCAAACTCATAAGGATCAGATCCAATATTGGCAAAATCATTATCATCCATCCCTAATTCTTCAGAAACATAACTAAACCTACTTTGCTCATCTTCTTCCACATTTCTACTAGCATTGGTAGTCCATTCCCAAGGTTCTCCGTGCCATCTCCAAATCTTATAGCTTTGGTCAATTCCATTAAAGTATAAGTGTTCCCTTATAATTCCAACCCCAAACAATCGAATATTCCCACATTTAACACATGGACAACGAATCTCAGTTGTATTTCCAAGATTTTCTAACGCAAAATTCAAAAATCCTTCCACCCCTAACTCATATGCCTTCGATCTTCTATCCGCATGCATCCATGACTTATCCATCTCACACTCTATCAAATTCATAAATATATATATATATATATAAAGTGGAAAGACCAGCAATGAAACACTACCTCATTCAAATAGCAGAGAACAAAATGAAAATTAAATATAAAACATGGAAAAGACGACGGTTTAAAAAATAATCGTCGTTTAATATACATTCAGACGGCATCTATAGTCACCGTCGTCATTAAGATACCCAACCCAGAAATTTGAACGGTGTTCTGGTAGCCTAAAGACGACGTTTAATGGAGAAACAGTCGTCTTTAGGCTACCAGTTGCGGCTTAAAACGCAGACGACGGGAGTAAATGAACAACCGACGTATAATAAACATTTGGACGACGGTTTGATCCTTCAACCGTCGTCGTAGTTAAAAAAAAACAACTTAAATCTCCCATCCCCATTCCTTTTCCAAGAACCCATGGCCAAACAAACATAAAAGAACCCAAACAGAGAGCAATTATTACAAGATTGCAAACACCAAAACCCTAATATAGCTACCAACGAAAACATTTATGGATTTAAGAAGAGATTAGGGTTGTACTTACATGGATATTGAGAGAGAGCTGCGAGAATATAACAACTGCTTAGAGAGAGCTTGGAGAATCTACGTACCCAATGCTTGAGAGAGAGTTGCGAGAATATAACAACTACTTGAGAGAGAGCTTGCAGAATCTACGTACCCAATGAGAGATCTTGGAGAATCTACGTACCCAATGCTTTGAGAGAGATCTTGGTGAATCTACGTACCCAATGCTTGAGAGAGAGCTGAGAGAATATAACAAAAGCTTGAGAGAGAGCTGAGAGAATTAGGATTAAAGGGACTAGAGTTGTACTTACATAGATATTGAGAGAGAGCTGGGAGAACGAAACTTTCAGACAAATTTATGTTGAAGAGAGAGAATGAACTATTTGAGGGTTAAAGGGAAATTCTGAAAATTTAGGTCGCGGTCAAAAATTTTAAAGTACCGCATTTTTCAACGACGACGGTCAACACTTACACGGACGTCTAATTATTACTTTCCACGGCGGTTTTTATAAAATACCGACGTTGTAAACATAAAGGACGTCGCTATTTAATAACCAACGTCATAAACCGAATTCAATTAGTCTTTGTTAATGTAGTTGACCAAAAACAGCAGGAGAAAATCGGCGTCGTTTCAAAAACCCTAAACCCTAAACCCTAAATTTTAAAATAATTTTTAAAAATACACAAGTACGAGAAAATGAACGAAAATTGCTATGGATTCCTTACAACATTGCCTTCTACAATAGTAGGCTAAAATATGGATTTCATAATTTTGAATTTATGGGCACCATGGAT
>BJCG01001332.1:0-35028 GCA_005406145.1 Prunus yedoensis | reverse complement strand
TCACTCAAATTTATGAATAAAAAATCTAGGTGCACAAATTACTAAAACACTCCTGCCACGTCATCAAATTTAACAGACTTTTAGATGGAATTGACGGTATAGGGTAATATGGAACATCAAACCTTTGTCAAGGGGGCAAAGTGGGTCACTTTAACTTTAAAGGGGTAAAGTGAGAATTGACTAATGTTTTAAGGTGCACTGTAGCAATTAAGTCTTAAAATATACACGTCACCTACACACTAAGACCTTCGTTTCAATGACCATAGACGGATGAGTTTATCAGTCATCGCTGTATAGAAATACTGTAACGACATTGGTTAAAAATAAACGACGTGGTTGTTAACTATATAACGTCGTCTCTGTAAAAGGACGACTTTCAAACCAGTTTTCACGTCGTCTACTTAACTAAGGACGACATTATTAATATCTACTATGACATCATTATTTCCACAACTGTCGTTATTTAATCATTTTCCACTTCGTTTATGATATAAAAAAAGACGTGGTAAATAGTTAACACGATGCTTATTGAGGTTATATCGTCGAGTTTGTCATCTATGACGTCATTTTTTGTAATCTTTCTGACGCTGACGAGAACTTTCACGTTAGATATTTAAACGCAAAAGCCTTTTATGGCTCTAAAAGAAGATGTAGAATATATGTTGATAGTCGTAGTTATTTTTAATACGTCAGTATGCTGCGATTAGGGTCGTGTTATATTGCTTTAAATGTCAGCTTTTTGGGCGTCTCCGTTGTGATATTATTAATAACTATTGCACAATACCGTTGTTGTTCTTCTTTTTTACGTTGGTTTGAATTAAATGAGAAGTCTTGTGAGTTACGCTTTAGACGTCGGTAAGTACATTGCAGTAGTTGAATGCTTGCAAAACGTCGTTTTTTAATGTCAATTTTATTAAAACAGACATGTTTTGTATCCAAAGTTTTTGGTTTTTACACGACATATGTTAAAAAACAACGTTTGATATCTTTTAGACGTTTGTTTTCGATATTTTTTAACAGGGCCGTTGTTTTTTGAAGCTTGAACCCAATTTTTTTAGTACTGAAAGTTTTGTGCCCAAAACTTGCATAATGAAAGTGAAAAAATATATTATAATTTATTACAAAATGCCATACATGACCATTTAGGGCATAAGTAATTTCATAAATTACAAGTATCATTCAATCCATATATATTCACATCCATCTAAAATATTTTGACTCCCAAATTCACCCACTAGTTCATCAAATGTGTTAACATTTGGCATCCCTCTAGTAAGGGCTCGCACTCAATTCTCACATCACCTAAGATATCATCACCAATAACATTATTATATTCTATTAGGCATTGATAACACTACCGACCAATCACGATGCATTGGGTCGTCAACAAAAATACTTGTTTCACTTGAGAAGCCATAACAAATTGGTCATTCCTATATCCTATTTTACTCAGATCTATAAGGGTAAATCCAAGTTCGTCGACTACGAGGCCAAAAGTATTATCTATCCAATCACACCTAAAGACTGGGATTGTAAACTTTTGGTAGTCAAGGTCCCAAATGTCTTGAATGACACCATAATAACCCATATTTGAGACAATCGGGTTTTTATCCTTTGCACTAACAATTTGCACAGTATGTGCAAGTAAATAAACTCCACTATTTTGAACTGCCCGCACATCATCTCATGCCTTGGTGTTAAATTTAATACCTTTAATAAGATAGCTCTTATATGATGGCACTGCTATGCTTGGACCAGTTACTAGCCACCTCAAATTTTTTGATACGCCATTATTTCTTTCCAATTAAGTTCACTTTGAACTTGCAAATTAATCATATCTTAATTCAATCTAACATAGAAAGAAGAAAATTAAAAATCCAATATGTTATTCAATAACATATACCTTAAAGCGTAGCCATTGAATGAAAGTGTTAATTGTGCTTATCTTGCAGCCACTTTGTTCTCTTTCTAAATTTTGGATAATTGGTCTTGATGTAGATCATATATTCCCTACATGACACGAAAAATTCAAACATTACGGTCCCAAACATATAAGATAAACATAATGAATAATTTAAAATGGCTACTTAAAGAATAAAACTCATACTCGATACAAGGTAGGACTTCCTTCGTATTCTCCAAGACATATAAATATGCCTCATTCAACAAGTCCCAATCAACTAAGCTCACTGTGCAACCTGATAATGGCTTTGAAAGTTCTATCTTTGAGCTTGATGGCACTCCAACTACACCAACATCAGATAAATGCTCGGTGCAAAATTCTATAGCTTCTTTAGCTATATACTGCTCAACAATGCAACCTTCGGGATGAGTACGGTTCTGAACATACCCCTTTAGCACTTTTATATATCTTTCAAACAAATACATCCATCTAAAATTAACTGGCCCACATAGACGAACTTCTCTGACAAGATGTACTACTAGATGAACCATGATATCGAAGAATGAAGGGGGAAAGTATTTCTCAAGCAAACACAAAGTAACTACTACATCTTCTTCCAACTTATCTAGCTTGGAAACATCTACCGTCTTTGCACATATAGCATTGAAGAAGAAGCACAATCGAGTTATTGCATACCTTGCAGGCTTCTTTAAAACAGAAAGAATTGTCACATGGAACAATTGTTGCATCAAGGTATGACAATCATGTGATTTAAGGCCAAGAAGTCTTGAATCTTGTAAAGATACAAGATTTTTTATATTTGAAGAATAACCTTCAGGGACCTTCATACCATAGAAAGAATTGCAAACCGCTCTCTTCTCTGCTCTTGACAAATTCCAAGGCCCTGGAGATAAGCGAGTACGTCTTTCTCCATACTCAGGTTGCAAATTAGTCTTGACCCCCATGTTCAATAAATCTAAACGAGCAGCAATCTCATCTTTTTTTTTTTTCAGGGATCTCCAACAACGTACTAATGATACTATCACAAACATTCTTCTCAATATGCATAACATCAAAGGCATGCCTCACAGGAAGGTATTTCCAATACCCGAGATTAAAGAATTTTAACTTCTTCTTCCAACAAACTTTATCACCATCATTTTCACCTCCACCTCTCCCTTTTTTCGAGCCTCATTTAAATTAATACCTTCAATTATTTGTAGCACTTCTTCTCTGGTTAATGGCTTTGGAGCGTGTCATATTTAGGTTTTCCATTAAAAGCTACACACTGTCTCTGATATGGATGATATGTTGGTAACCATTTTTTATGGCCAATGTAATAGATTTTGTGGCCATTTTTCAACCTGTGACTAGGTGTATCATTACCGCATATTGGACAAGTTTTATATCCTCTAATAATATAACCAGATAAGTTTCCATAGGTGGGAAAATCATTAATTGTCCACAGTAACGCAACTCTAAGTGTAAAGTATTCTCCTATATGTGCATCATATACTCCTCTAATCCCATCCCACAAAGATTTTAAATCATCAATCAAAGGCTCTAAGTAGATGTCTATATCATTTTCGGGTTGTTTAGGACCGGAAATCAATAAGGTCAACATCATGAACTTTTGTTTCATGCATAGCCATGGTGAGAGATTATATGTAACTAAGATAACTAGCCAACAACTGTATCTGCTACTTAGAGAACTGTGGGGATTGAATCCATCAGATGAAAGAGTCAATCTAAAGTTTCTCGGCTCATTACCAAACTCGAGTCATTTATCATTAATGAGTTTCCAAGACAGGGAATCTACTGGATGAGACATCTGACCGTCAATTGATTTTTTATCAGCATGCCAAGTCAAACTCTTAACTGTCTTACTTGATTGAAACATCCTTTTCAACATTGGAATTGGTGGAAAATACCACACCACCTTCTCTGGGACACCCTCTTTCAAGATTGAATCTTTGTCATCCTTCCACCTTGAGATTCCACAAGTAGGACAATGAGTTGAATGTTCATACTCCTTCCTATACAAGATACAATCATTGGGGCATGAGTGGATTTTCTCATAACTCAGCCCCAATGCACACAAAGTCTTTTTTGCCTCATACATAGTGGAAGGAATTGTATTTCCTTATGAAAGCAAATCTCCTTGAAGTATCAACAATTTTGTAAAACAGACATCACTCATCCCATGTTTTGCCTTTAAATTATAACTTCACTAATGTCGATAACTTGGTGTACTTACTACAACCAGGATATAAAAGTTGATCTCCATTACCAATCACATTGGCAAATTCATAAGGATCAGATCCAAAATCGCCTAAATCATTATTATCCATCTCTATTTCTTCAGACATAAAACTGTACCTACTATGGTCATCATCTTCTTCCACATTTCTACTAGCATTAGTAGCTGCTTGCCAAGGTTTTCCGTGAAATGTCCAATTCTTATAGCTTCGGTCAACTCCATTAAAGTATAAGTGGTCTTTTATAATTCTAATCCCAAACAATCTCAAATTCCCACATTTAACACATAGACAATGGATATGTGTTGTAGTTAGAAGATTTTCTACAGAAAATTTCGAAAATGCTTCCACCCCTAACTTATATACCTTCGATTTCCTATCCGCGTGCATCCATGACTCATCCATCTCCGACACTATGCCCTATTATATATAATAAAATGAAAAAACAAGCAATGACCATCACTATAGCATATTATATTTATTTTAATAGCAAGTAATATAATATATAGATAATGGTTTTTATACAACAACGGACGTATTCGAAACATACAGACGATGGTTTTGACCTTGGATTATCAGCCTCAAAATTTAGGGCTCTCACATCAAGCGCCCTAAAGCAGCTTGCTTTGTCTGACATTGGATATTTGGGACTTTGTTCTTGACCTTGGATTTGAAAGGGGTTAGTTGTCAGTTTGAGTATGCTAAGATCAAAATTGGGAAAGAGTTGGCGTAGCTGATTCATCAAATTCTCCCTCTCAGCTACCAATTGCTTGGTTCTAGCCTCCATAAAAGTCTCTTCTCTAAGGACATCTCTTACACTTTCCTTTAATTGATCGGCAAACTTTACCCTCTGTTGTCTAGGTAAATTGAAGTATTGCCTAATGGAAATCCCAGCCCCTAAACCTCGAACTCTCCCTAGATGCTCAGGACCCAAAGCCATAGTCAACACATCATTACTTCCAGAGACAGTAAGAATGCCTTCAGATGCTTGTTTTTGCAATTCATCCTAACACAAAGACACATTAAAGTCAACAAAACTATAAAGTTAGTTCCACATGCAAGTCTAATTAAAATTCCAATACACTTTAATACAAATTTAAAACAAAGTGAGTGAATTTAGGCTTACAATTAATTTTGCTTTCTCTACAACCTTCGGATCGGGGATGTTATCGTGTTTGTCTTCTCTAGCTTTCTTCCATAAGGTAGATCGATCAATTTCTACCATGGGCATAGTTTCCTCCAACACCTCCAAACCAGCATATCCTTTTTGAGACAACCAATGATTGTACTCGAATTTCTCCCTCCTCTGTGTTTGTTCAGTATGCACAGACACAAATTGTTCGGATAACCTTGCAGCTAAAAAGGTATCCTAGTTTGCTTTCTCTATGAATTTATATAGTTCCGGGGGTTGTCTTAACTTCTCCTTATCATTGATGAATGGAAGGATATAATGCCTCGTTAATTAGTGTAGACTTGAAATCCTTCAATTTCTTGCCAGCAAATGATAACACCATTTTCTTGCCCCCTTGACCTACCACATAAGCCATGTCAACGGCTTCCCAAATATGCTCTTTTATACTCTTGGGGATTTCAGTCCATTTCTTATCCACAATTGGGACTCTGGAGCGTGCCAACACATCAATGTAGGACTGCATCTTAGTATGTGTAGGGCCATATGGTTTCCCCATTTTATTGTACTTAATAATTGGTTTGATTTTCTGTAATGTTCTTTTCACAACACCGGCATTGTGTTTATACCTCGACTTGACTTTGACTCCTCAGAAAATGCTGTCGTGCTGCCTGGTTCTATCTCAGCAAATGAAACAAACTTCATCTTCTTTGAGAACTTGATTTGAGGTTTTGAAACTTTAAGCTCTTTACATTGATTTTTTTTCAAAATAGAATCCTTACTTTGCGCTTGAGAAACCACGATTACAGAGAAATCAAACCTGCAAGTGAAAATATCATAAACCCTCAAATATAAAAACGACGGTCTTTAAAAAAAAAAACAACGTAGTACATAATTTCACATGACGCTAGGATCAGAACAACTGACGTAATAAAATTTTTCATGGCGGTAGTTAATTACCATCGTGGTTCATGATTTCAAACCATGTAAATAAGAAGTCATTGTCGTCTTATTTAGTTGAAATACAAGAAACAGAGTAGTGGTCCTAGACACTTTCGTTCTTTGTTTGTATATTTTATCAAACTTGGAGAAACGTAAAATGATTTTCGCGAGAAAAAAATGTAAAATGATTTTCACCAGAAAAAACGTAAAAAGATTTTCAAAATAAAAACCTATAATAATATGCACATGCAAAATAGGAACAAAGAAAATGAGAAATGCTTACTTTTTGCTTGCAATGAAAGTTTTCTCTTGAAGTTTAGCATTTCAGTTCAGAGACAAAGACAAAGAGGAGAGGAAGGCAATGAGATTCAGACACGGCGCTTTGGGAAGGAAAAATGAGAGAAGCGTGAAATTTTTTCTCGGGTTTGGAAACAATAAAAGTGTAGGTCAGGTAAGGCAAAAAGTTTAAAATATTGACAAACCATTTCATAACATGACGCTATTAATAGAAACCGCCCTAGTATTTAGTTTACGGCGATATAGATTAAGTTACCGCCCTAGTACAACACTTTACATGACCCCTACTTTCCGAAAACACCATGTTTATATAACATCACATCACACGACCATTAGTTCTTCCAAAATGATGTACCCCATCGTGTTCAGTTTCAAACACAATGACCGTATATTCAATAATACCAACGTTAAAACCCACATTTAGAACGACCTTTTATTTATGGAAACTGACGTCTGAAATGCTGTTTTAATACGGTGCTTAATAAAAAAAGCGCCTCGAAGTTTGATTATTTGATGATGCTGTTGATAATGTGACCGATATGGTTAGAAAAGATGATTGTTTTAAATTGGGGCTTTTCGTTCTTTCACTTAGGGTTCCAAGTTGAAATAAAATCGCATTCTTCTGGCCTTTGCTCTCTCTCACCTCTCCGGAGGTAATAATTTGGATGTTAACGATGTATGTGGTTTGGTGCATCTCAAAGACACTAAAACACACACATTGTTAACTTTCAAAAAATTGTCTTTCTCAATTCTCTCTCTCTAAAGGTCCTGGTTTGGTTTAGAGGTAAATAGTTTGGATTTTGATTCATAGTGCCTTTTTGTGTATCTCAAAGACACAAGGACACATACGTCATCAATATCTAAAATATGGTCTTTCTCATATCGTTGGTTCGATTATGTTGAGGAACATAGCTCTCACTAGTAAGATTTCATATCTCTTGGGATCTCATATGCAATTATTTTTACGATGGTTTTCTATACAAACCGTTGTTGTTTTTTCATTCTTGTCATTTTCTTTATCTACCGTCGGAGGCTATCAAAATCCGAAAATTTAAAAAACCAAATAAAATTAAAACAACGATTTACAGATAAGGCAAACATATAAAAGAAATAAAAAACAGTACTTTTCAATAAATCGATGTCGTAAAAAAATGTTATACGACGCTATAAGTGAAGAAACCGACCGTCGTGGTTTACAAATTTAAATTGTCTTGATATAATAAAAATACGACGTGGATATTTTTGCATTTAGACGTCGTTATCTACTCTTCTAGTGTCGTGGTTCCCAAAACCCAATACGAAATTATTTTTATAAATTCTGTCGTGATACTTATATAATAAACGTTGATCTTTTTATCTTTACCGTCCTGGTACATGGCTTGAATATAGCGCTGGTTACTAAATACGTGGATTTTATTAAAATTATATAACGCTGATTAAGAATAGTTGGTCGTGTTTACTTAGAAGTTAACACGACAGCAGTTTTGGTAAAATGTCGTTTTTACTTTCTACGTCAGTGGATTTCTACCTACTGTTGTTGATTTGAGGTTAGAATTTAGTCAGGAGAAAACATCTTTAAGACGATGCTTGTTAAGTTTGATGCGTCGTGTTTTAGATTTACCTAGTGGATCTCGATTTTTTAGGGGTTTAAGTAGATGATCCACGTCGTTTTTCTGTTACCGTCATCTTTTTGAAACACAAATGGTATTTTTTTTCTTTCGTTGTTTTTTTCTAGTCGTCTTTTTCCCTTTTTATAGTAGATTGAAACTTTTTACACATCTATAAACCATGATTGTTGCTTAGCAGCAAGTCACGGTTATCCAAGCTAAATGAGACGTTGTGAAAGAACCTATTCAAATTGGAATGACAGCGCAATTGAATCCTTTTCTCTCAGGTTTGAGGATTAGTTTGCACTATTGCAACTTATGAGTTCTAGTTTGATATGTGAGTAGACTTCCAACTTATGAGTCCCTATAAGCACATACACACTTATCTTACTGTCTTTACACACAATGACTTGAGACTAGTCATTCTCCCAATTGATAATTCTACAGCAGAGAATGTTTAGGAAATGATGTGGAAGTATGGGAGGTCTCCTTATATCTAATCTCATTGCATAGCTCTCATATTATTTCATATTTCAAGGACTTGTTATTTACTATTATGATAATATACCAAATATCATGGTTGAAAACAACGATCTTACCTATTAGTGATGGTGAAATATCCAAAAAGCAACATCACATGTTTGGCTTTAGGGAATATTTATAACACCTTCTTGCTTATCTTTTTTGCTCAACCTGCTTGGGACTCTCGTGCCATCTATCGATGCATTCGTCCATCCTTCTTTCTTCACCATCGGATCCGAGTCCGAAGTCGTGGACCAAGTTAATCTGCTTGAGGAGTCGACCAACTAAATTGTTTTGGTCCTCGACTCTTTAGGTCAACTCGTCAACCCTGCGATTGAGATCTACATGACTGCTTGGATCGATGCGAGAGAATTGTGCGGAGCCAAGTTGCACGCGACCTAGGGTTTTGTTAGAGGTGTGCCCAAGAGCCGCAAACATCATGCATGACGGAAAATGAGGGAATAGTTGCACTTGTTCCGAGACGGAGCCATAGTTGGCGACGACGAGATTGCTATGAAGGGTAGGTGACATAGGTGAAGGGTCGCGACCTTGCCTTGCACATACCATGAGGAGGGATTGGACATGACCAAGGCGCTATGAGGTTGATTTCAGGTCTAGGTCGTAAGGTGAAATGGTCCCCGACTCCGGTCGTGAGGTCGTGAGGTGCTACAGTAGTTTCGACCGTGTGGCCATGAGGTGGAAAGGTTGCCCTGGCCATGGGGGTTGTGAGATGGAACAGTGATCTCAGTGGTGGAGGGAGGTGGTTGGCTTAAAGCCGCACCACCGTGGTGGATTAGGTTGTCCCAACGGCCTTACTCCTTGTGTGTACACTTCTAGCCATGGTTGCTCGGGAAAGCTTTGGATGAATGTTGAAAGGAAGGGTTTCCTTAGGTTTGGATTCGAGATCATCGCTTTGAGTATATCTCGAAACTCTCAAGGAAAGCACCAATTTGTTTGTACAAATAATTTCCGGGGAGAATATTTGTGGAAGATCCTTTTTTCTCTCAATTCTCTTGTTCCTCGAACCCTGCTAAATAAATGCGGTCAACGAAGAACACCCAGGGGGGAGGGGTGTTGGCCAAAAGCCCTCCTATGCCTAAGTTAGTCAATTGGTCTCAAGGAGATACAACTTTAACTAAAGGGATGGAGCTTTCCTCTACATGAGAGGAGGAGGCACTTGCGCTGGGATGGGGGTGACGGCACATGGCCGTGAGAGAGGGAGAGAGAATGGAGTAAGAAAGAGAGGAGTCTTGCTAGGGTTTTTAAAATTACCTTATGTGTAGTGAGATGTCATCTTTATATAGAGCCTCCATATTTGGTAGGCACTACTACAAAAAGGGCAAAAGACGACCAGAAAAAGACGACGGAAGAACAAAAAACCGTCGTGGATAAGTGACTTAAACAACTAAAAAATGGAGATACTGTTGAGAATTTTTTTATAACGACGCACACAAATAAAAAAGCGTCGTCTTATTAAAAGCTTTTCTTCAGAGTTAAAATCTGACAAAAAAACAACGACAGCAGGTATGACAAGCGTCGTCTTTTAAAAATCAAGTGTCCTTTTTTTGGTAAAGACATGGTTGTTTTGAAAGAACTGCCGTCTATTATATGTAAAGACGACGGTTTTTTATAAAAAGGGTCGTCTATTATATGTAAAGACAACGGTTTTTTTATAAAAAGGGTCGTCTATTATTAAGTAAAGACGACGGTTTTTTTTATAAAAAGGGTCGTCTATTATATGTAACGACGGTTTTTTATAAAAGGGGTCGTCTATTATATGTAAAGATGACGGTTTTTTTATAACAAGGGTCGTCTATTATATGTAAAGACGACGGTTTTTTTTTAAAAAGGGTCTATTATTAAGTAAAGACGACCCTTGTTATATGAAAATGGTCGTCTATTATGAATTAAAGACGACCCTTTTCATATAAAAAGGGTCGTCTATTATGTAAAGACGACAGTTTTTTTATAAAAAGGGTCGTCTATTATTAAGTAAAGACGACCCTTTTTATAAGAAAAGGGTCGTCTATTATGAAGTAAAGACGACCCTTTTCATATAAAAGGGTCGTCTATTATACATAAAGACGACGGTTTTTTTTATAAAAAGGGTCGTCTATTATTAAGTAAAGATGACGGTTTTTTAAAAAAGGGTCGTCTATTATATGTAAAGATGACGGTTTGTTTTTAAAAAGGGTCATCTATTGTGAAGTAAAGATAACGGTTTTTAAAAAACAAGATTTAACGGTTATTTCAACTCTGATTTTGATGATTTTTTACAGCTACACTCCTTGACCCTATATGAATACAATGACTACATTCGATCGTCAATTTAAAATATTTACACTAGTGGATACCACAAAATCTTATGTTATATTTAATGAAAGTATAAATAAACTCTTAATTGTTGTTAGTGAATATATTGTTTTGATGGCATACGCATTCTACGAAACTAGTTTCAACGATCCAACCGTCAAACTTGTTTGTTTACAAATCGTGATCATACACACCAAAAATCGGAAAAAAAAAAAATCAAAGATCAAGTAATGGGACAAAACATTTCGACGGTTATAAACGAAAAATCAAGATTTAACGGTTATTTCAACTCTGATTTTGATGATTTTTTACAGCTACACTCCTTGACCCTATATGAATACAATGACTACATTCGATTGTCAATTTAAAATATTTACACTAGTGGATACCACAAAATCTTATGTTATATTCAATGAAAGTATAAATAAACTCTTAATTGTTAGTGAATATATTGTTTTGATGGCATACGCATTCTACGAAACTAGTTTCAACGATCCAACCGTCAAACTTGTTTGTTTACACATCGTGATCACATACGCCAAAAATCGGGAAAAAAAATAAATCAGAGATCAAGTAACGGGACAAAACATTTCGACGGTTATAAACGAAAAATCAAGATTTAACGGTTATTTTAACTCCGATTTTGATGATTTTTTACAGCTACACTCCTTGACCCTATATGAATACAATGACTACATTCAATCATCAATTTAAAATATTTACACTAGTGGATACCACAAAATCTTATGTTATATTTAATGAAAGTATAAATAAACTCTTAATTGTTAGTGAATATATTGTTTTGATAGCATACGCATTCTATGAAACTAGTTTCAACGATCCAACCGTCAAACTTGTTTGTTTACACATCGTGATCATAGTGCCAAAAATCGGGAAAAAAAATAAATCAGAGATCAAGTAACGGGACAAAACATTTCGACGGTTATAAACGAAAAATCAAGATTTAACGGTTATTTTAACTCCGATTTTGATGATTTTTTACAGCTACACTCCTTGACCCAATATGAATACAATGACTGCATTCGATCGTCAATTTAAAATATTTACACTAGTGGATACCACAAAATCTTATGTTGTATTTAATGAAAGTATAAATAAAAAAAGGGTCGTCTATTATATGTAAAGACGACGGTTTTTTTATAAAAGGGTCGTCTATTATATGTAAAGACGACATTTTTTTATAAAGGGTCGTCTATTATATGTAAAGACGACGGTTTTTTATAAAAGGGTCGTCTATTATATGTAAAGACGACGTTTTTTTATAAAAAGGGTCGTCTATTATTAAGTAAAGACGACGGTTTTTTATAAAAAGGGTCGTCTTTTAAAACACGCGAAAAAATGGCCGCTTAAGTGAATTCGCGCTCGACAAATTTTCAAATTTTCACCCGTCTTTGAAAACCTTATCTCTCATTAACAAGCGTCGTCTTTTAAAACACGCTAAAAAAAGGCTACTTAAGTGAATTCGCGCTCGACAAATTTTCAGATTTTCCCGTGTCTCTGAAAACCTTATCTCTCCCTCCTTGAAACCCTCCTGCACTCTCTAAAACACCCTCATGAAACTCTCTACAAAATCATCAAAAATCGATATCAATGAAGGAGTTGAGAGATTGAGGTCTTCGCAGATCCATAAGATGTAGAGGGAGGTTCTGTATTTGAGAATCAAAGCTGGTTGAAAGGTTTGATTTGAAAGATCTCGACCTTCACTTTCTTCAAAGAAGATCTCGCTCTCAGGCACTCAACTCGCTCATCAAACTCAGCGACTCGATCTAGAAAGACTTATGGAAATCGGTCTATATATATATATGTTTGTTCATGTATTGTGCTAATTTCGTGGGATTTAAGTGAGTTTCTCATTTGGGTTTTTTATAAATATGCACAGCCGTCCCACAAGGCCTTCGTAATCAAGAAGAAGCTAACGAAGAAGATGAGGCAAAACATACCCATCCCTCACTAGATCCGTTTGTTTTTGGACCGACAACATCATCAGGTCCAAAATACTTTTTGGTTTTGTTGTTTACTTTAATTATTTTGGAATTTCATTGTTAATTTTCTGAATCTCTGATTTTTCATTTGTTATGGTGCCACCACAAGAACAGGTTATGGTGCCACCACAAGAACAGGTACTTTGCCAATTATGCCAATTGTGTTCTGCTGTCATTCTAGAGCTGCATAGATCTTTTTGCTAAGGTTAGGTTACTGCTAAACAAGTTTATGTTTAAGAGTATTGGGGCTCTTTCATGCAGGTCTTTCCTTTTCCGACACCAACAACTTGGAAAATGTGCAAGAAGGCAGAGTTAAGTCAACCCAAGAACAAATTGATGAAGTTAAAATCAAATTAGTAGAATTTGTGAGCTCCGTTATTTCTAATTAGGTAGGAAGTATGTATGTAATAGAATAAAGATTGGTTGACTATGTAATAACTATTGACTCTTCAAAAAACTAAAGATAATAAAACGATGGTTTTATTGGAAAAACCGTCATCTGTATATATTATCAATGACCTCTTTTAACACCATAACGTCTTTTTATATACAATCAACGACGGTTTTACTAACAAATCGTTGTCTTAGAGTTAATAGACGACAATATTTCAAGAAATCATCGTCTTCACATTTAATAGATGATGGCTTTTTAACAAAACCGACGTCTTTGGATATAATAAAACATAGTTCTTTACTTAATAATAGACGACCCTTTTTATAAAAAACCGTCGTCTTTACATATAATAGACGACCCTTTTTATAAAAAAGTCGTCTTTACATATAATAGACGACCCTTTTTATAAAAAACCGTCGTCTTTACATATAATAGACGACCCTTTTTATAAAAAATCGTCATCTTTACTTAAGAATAGACGATCCTTTTTATAAAAAAACCGTCGTCTTTACAAATAATAGACGACGGGGATTTACCGTCGTGGTTTTATGCATGAAAAGACGTCGCTCGATTTTACGACGGTTGAAAAACTGAATACACGACGGTGGATTACCGTCGTCTATTTCGATTTTTGTAGTAGTGAGGGTTCATGGAGAATAATTCCCTGTTGATTGGGATTATTCTTTTCCTTAAATGAGATAACAGGATAATATCGAGGAGATTTGGTGGAAATCGAATCCTTGAGTTAGGGAGATATTGCTATCTTAAATCAATGATAATTAGCTACAATTATTTGACCTAAGGAATATCCTCTATCTACATGTCACCTTCTAATTGGTTGCAAAAATTCAGGTTCCACATTATGTATACTAACAAAAGAACTAGATGTAATTTAATTGAATACATTTCATATTATGAATAACTAGCAAAATAATATCAATACAAAATTAATTAATAAATCAATTAGGCAACATCAGCGAGTTGTTGGGGAAAAGTAAAAGCAACGACTTTATAGTCGTTCCATAAGATAGACGCCAACAACTATTATTCGCGTTGCCCTTGTGTTCATGCAACGACTTCTGACATGGGTATAAAGCAACGCCTGTGACAACAATAATTTTTCGTTGCTTATACTTTCAAGTAACAACTTTTGACATTGGGAAACAACATCTAGTTGTTGCTGAATCCATGTTTTTTTTTTTTTTTTTTTTTTGTTTTTTTTTGTTTTTGTAGTGATATCTTTAGAAATATGAAAATGAAAGCATAAAATTAAAGATGAGCATCTCAGTTGTTGTACCATTCATGCCTATTCTCATTGAAGCCGCACAAATGCTTGATGTTGAACCACAATTTAACATTGTAGGTAAGGGGCTAGGTCACACAATGAAGTTTATGTGCCATATCAGTTTTAAAGAAGGCATGTATTCAAATTTTCAAGCAGTTGGGAAAGACATACTTTGGTTTGACATATTGAATTAAGCAAGGCTGAATTAAAGTGCTAGATTTCTTGTACTACCTTAAGAAAAGGGTGCATGCAGTGTAGCCGGGTTGGAGGCGGTAACTTGATCATATTTTGGAATTGAGAATTTAGTCTTATGTGTAAACTAGGGTTCATCATATGGCTTGCAACCCGTGTGCCTAAGAAGGCTGCCCTGAGCCCATGATATTAGAGCTTGGCTTGACCCGATTTTTTAAATGGGCAACCCTTGGCCCAAGTGCGACCCATTTGAGATCGACATGGCCAAACCCAACCTGGCCAACTTAGGCCTACCAATATAATAAATATGATTTAAATATATCATTTACAAATATTTAGTCTATAATTAATATGTATCATGTCAGTTAATCTCTTACAAATATTTGGTCTATATGTATGGTGTTATTTAGATGTTTTTTTTTCATGAACACAAATGACATTTTAGGCTTAGTTTGTAATGTTGAAATTTATCTACTGAAAGCAGTTTTTGGTCCAAAAAAGGGAAAAAAAATGTGTTAGTGGTAGAGCACTCTTGTGGGATACTCTTTTATAGGCAATGATGGAAACCGAAATTGGGACTATTCATTCGGTCTGATTCAATTTGCCCACAAGTTAGTTCAGTTTCTGACTTTTTTCGTTGTTGGATCGGAATTATTATTTTGAATTTTATTTTATTTCATTATTTTGACAAAACGCAACTAAAATTTTATTTTTTGGGCTTAACAATTAATAAATGGCCTAATTTCATGCAAAGATAGGTGATTGGGCCTAGAAAAGAGAGTGATTTGGAGTTGGGCTTGGGGAAGGATTAGTTATGGGCTTAGAAATTTAGCATTTGGACTTAAATATGTTTTTTTTTTAAATTTTAAAAATACAAATTTGGTTCGTTTCGGCCTGATCATGTTTTTGGTCAACTCAACCTGATTTTTGGTCAACCTAGTTTTTTCTCCTTTTTTCGGCCCAATTCAGCTTGATTTTCTAGTTTGAATGCCTACCCCAATTTATCACACTCCATCTTTTGAGAAATGAAAAAAAAAAGTTGATAATAAACATATATTAAAAAATAAGCCTAATATTGCCCAAAGTATAAATTTAGCCCACTTCTACACTAAACTTTAATTTCATGCCGTGAGAAAAAATTGTACCCCACCCCGATATGAATACTTGGTTCTGTCCTTATTTATAGGAAGTGGTTTATTGATACTCTGTAAGGGAGATATTGCAGTTCTAGATTTATGAAATGCTTTTTTCTCAGTGCTAATAACAATTTCTTTAAATTATAAAAATAATAAATTCATTGAATTAATTATTTATCTTTCCACAAAACTTACTACACATGAAACCATTCCATTCCATGTGTGGACCGATGAAGATAAGAAGACACAGTCTCCCCTATAAACTTTGGATTACTTTAACGTTCTCCCCTCTCTCGCACAAAAAAGAAAACTTTAGTCGGAGACTTGAAGTTCAAAACATTGGATTCCAAATGGGATGAATAGGCACACCAAAAGGTTGGACAAAGCAGCAAAAAAAAATTATTTAAATATCACAAAGGCGAGAACCAAAATTTTTCACTCGCTATGTGAAAATCTTTCGTCTATCTATATTATAACACGTAAATTAATAATATAGCAGGTGAACAAATCTCTTAAGTTCCAAGCAAGCGACCCACTCGACATATGACCTCTTTAACAACCCATTTGGTTTTTAATTTTTTCACAAGCTTCTTCCACTCCACAATAGAGTGAGGCCCCTATGTTTTTCACTCACAGCACAGAACATGAAACACTCCTTCCTTGCCCGAAAAGCACCCGAAGATTCATATTTGAATAAAAAGGTACATCCTAAAGATCAAAAACACATACTCCTCATTTTCTTCTTCTCTCTCTCAGTTTTATTCATTCCCTCCCTTGCCAATTTCCCCTTTCCCTCCTCAGAGTCCTCTGTTCCTCTCCCCCCCCCCCCTTCTCCAAAATTCAAAACCCTAATTCTCTCTCTCTGTCTCTCTCAAAGGGTGCATTGAGAGTTGAGAGTTCTCTTTTCGCTCCACAATCCAAAAAAGGAAAAGGAAAAAAAAAAGGAACAATGAACAAGAATCTCTCCTAGGGCTTAATCCATTGAAAAGTCAAAACCCCTTTTGCCCAATCCAATACCAAACCAGATGATCTGAAAAGTTCACATTTTTCTTTTTCACCTAAACCTGTTGACTCTCTTCATTTGTATATACAAACACTACCAATGTCGGATGATATGCTCATACATTTCTCCTCCAACTCCTCAAACCAGTCGGACCAGTCTCTGCCCACCAATTGCCAAGCTCGAAGCTCGTATGATCGGCAAGGCTTCCTCTGCCTCTTCCGCCGCTCCTGCTCAGCAGCAGCTTCAACAACAACACCAGCAGCAGCCGCAGCAGTCTGCTTGGTCCTCCCTCTCCGCAGCTCCGAAATTCGCTACGGCAGACTTGGCCGAGCCATCTACTTCGAGTGATTCCGATGACGATGTAAGCCCTTTCTCTCATTTTATGGCACAATGTGTATAATTCAGTGCATTGGTTGAATGCTTTCCACTTTAATTTCTTAATTATGTTTGATGTTGATGGTAATTGCCAAGTAATCTTTGTTTTCTATATGATTTTAGCTTATTGATTTGATCAAATGGGGATAAGCTTTTGTACATCTCTTTTGTCTACTAAATACTAATTTAATCCACTAAATTGTGGGTGTTGTGCCCGATATAAGTGGTACTTTTTTAAAAACATATTGAATAAAGTTTGATGCCTAACCTGTTGATGTCTCTAATCTGAAAGAAAGTTGCTGTTCATGAAATTTTATTTTCTTCATACCATTTATTAACCATTTACATTTATGAAAGTTCCATTCCCTATTATGGTTGCTTTACCAGGTTGGGGAATGTGTGCCTGTATGGCCAGTTTTGATACTTTTGATCTCACAATTTTTTTGTTTAAAAGAAACAAAACTTTATTTAATAAAGTCGAGAAATGTAACTAACAAAACAAGTATTATCTACCAATAAACAAGAAGTCCACCTACAAAATGAGAAAAAACAAAATAAGCTATCCCATCCTTTTGAAATCACTCAGTTACATCTCATTCTATTTTTATCTTGGAATTTAGATAACTTTATTGGCTCTAATTACTTAAATCTCATGAAGTTTACCATTAGGTGTTGGATCTTTCTCATACAACTTATTTCCCGATTCATATTCTTATGACAGAATGGAGGGGAGTTTCTGATACAAGCCAACACTCAGAAGCGCCAGAAACTTCAAGAAGATGGTAATTCAACTGTCCTTGAACATGCTGAGGTAGGCCCTTGTTCAAGTTAAGTTTGGTTTGAAGCTTTCAGGATTATACTGTAGCCCACTGATTTTAGTTGCTCATATATATTTTAGTTCTTCGCTTAAATTGATATCAATCTTTCTAAGCACGTCTGAGGCAATGCATTAGAATACTCAATCAAATTTGATATTTTAGACGAAAAAGTTGAGATCATGGTGTTGAATTGTTTACTTATTACTTTCATTGAAAATTCTCCTTCTTTCTATCTTTCTTCTGCATATAATCTGGATTGTGTAAATTAACATAAAAAAGCATATGCAGGCAGTTGCTGATGGGAGGCAAGTGGTTGTGGAAAGCATTGATACCAAGGCAACTTCTGATGTAAATAGAAAAAAGCATGGTCGTGGTAGGGGGCATTCTGTATCAGGTCGGGGTCGTGGATCAAGAGTTAGTGATCAAACAAGATTGCTAACTTCGACAGTTTCACCTCCAAATGGTCAGCTTGAGAATCCATACAATAAGGTATGCTCGTAGGCTTGAGCTGTTTCAGTTTCAATCAATCCTAATCCTTTTATGGTAGCAGTTATCATCTACGCATCATCATATTCTGCATATCTACAATCATTAAGGAGGTATCTCTACTTGTCATATTTATTTGTTAAGGTAAGAAATTATCTACTGTATTATCTTGACAAGACTGGTTTTGACCTTTAATGGTCTGAGCCAATATCTGTTGTTTTCTGGATAAAATCTCATAACAAATGTTCTGTTTAAGATCATCTTTCTAAGATAATTGAATGTGGATAAGTTATTAAGCACGGATGGAGTTAAATTAGGGCCTGCATTTTCTACTTCCAATCGTTTTTTTTCCTAATTGAAATTTTGATTAAGAATTGAGAATGCATTTTATATCACCTAGTGAATGAGGCAAAATTGACTGCCACTCATAATTGCTTGGTTAATGACACACATGGCCTTGTTTATGCTTTTTGTTGAAAATTTTGTTAATATTGTTCAAACTATTCTGTAATCAAGATAAAATGAAGGCTCTATATGCTAAGCAAACCTGGGATTTAGAGAATGCTTGTGAGTGTGTCCATCGTGTTACACAATGCATCTTATTTTTACTGAACGAAGTGATTAACTACATACCGGTAAAGAAGTTACTGAAAGAATCTGCAAACGCATGGATATGCAATATTGAGATGATATTTGTGGCAAATTGTGCTTCCACTGCATGAAATAATGCTAAGGTGAAAGGATAAAAACTACACATAACATCTTCCGAGAGCATTTGCTATATTTCCCATTCAGGACTGCCTGCATCCTATCCCATGTGTAGTTGATCTGGTCCCTCTGTTAGACATTTAGGGGTGTCATTCTATGGCAGAGAATGAGATATTAGCATCTTTAGGGGTGTCCGCATCAGAACATTATGGGATAATCCAATCGGTTTAATTCAGCTCAGTTGCCTGGGAGTAATGAGCTGATTGCAAGTTTTTTGTCTAATTTTCTGGATTGTACATCATTTATTGATGGAAAACTTGTCTATCTTGTCTTGTACTTCTTTCTTTTTAGTAATATTTTTTGTTTCCTATTAAAAAAGATATGATTTTCTCTGGACAATAGAGATATCTACTTTTAATATCATTCTTCTTTGGAATGATACAGACAGAAATGGATAATGAGACAATGCAATGAATCATGATATGTATGAGATGATTACAATTTTTATTTGGCCTATACAAAATAATATTTTTAATTTCAAGTTCATATATACTTTATGTATATACCAAATTGTTGATACTTAAAATACATTTTTTGTTGTTGCTGTATGTAGAACAGAAATATTTATGAATGAACTTGTATTTTACATAATCCTACTTGCAGGATAGTAGGCCTAACGAGCAGCTTCGGAATGACAACAACCGATCTTCATTAGATGTATGATTTGGTTTCCTTCGTTCGTTTTGCAATTATTTTTCACTCTTTATTTGGCACATAATGCTTTTGATATTTCATAGTTTTAATATTGTTTCTTTGTCAAACTAGGAGGAGGTTGCATCTTTACGTGCTACAGTTTCTGCGCTAGAGGAGGACTTGCGTAAATCACGTCAAGAGGCCTCTGATTACCAGAATCTTTGCCGCCAAGTAGAGAAGGTAATAAAGTAACTGCCAATAGTTGTCAAAAGTACAATAGATATGCTAATGTAGTATCATTTGTTTCTTGGGCTTTTGTGTAAAATGAAAAGCCTGTTGTATAAATTCCATTGTTATCTGTGATTTGCGCAGGAATTGAATGAACTAAAATAATGAACAGCAAATGAAGCCTAAGGTGTGCTCTTCTGGAGGATTTATATTCATCAGTATTTCCAATTAACCATTATTACATAAAATATCCTTTTGTTAATATTTATGATCTTTTCCTGATACATTGTTCCATTTTGTACTTTATCATCATACAATGTCAACTTTCATGGAGAAAGCATTGTATCGATAATAAACCTTTATAATGAGTTGCCCTTTTCTGATGTAATCTCATTACAAATATTTTTAGCAAACTACTTTGGTTGACCATGTTTGCAGAAATAAAGATATACTATGCCCATTTGCTTGAAGCAATTTTTTTGTGCTACTCACATGTGAATTTCAAATTTCTGGGCTTTATCTTTTCCTCTTTTCGTGGGAACATGGTAGTAGTAAAGTTCTTTCACTCTATTGCATAAACTGAAAGGTAACAGTAGATAATTTTTTAGTAGAGGGCCATTACTGGAGACAGCATGGTCATCTGGTTCTCAAATAGCCATTAGTTCAGACTAACAGACTAGTGTGTGCTCACTCACATACACAAATGTCATTTCAGTAGGATACTTGTCCATTAGTTTGGTGTAAGATTTATCATCTTTAAGATTCATTTAGACACAAATGATACAATGATGTAATTGTTGGAAGCCTTGAGAGCAGTACTAACGTCTGTAATGATTATGCTGGTGGATTCATTTTTCTGTATACAAGCAGTGGGGCAGAAATGATTGCACTCTCTGAATTTTATGTTTATCATCTATATGTTGGCAAATGGTTGTGACAGATACAAGTATTGGTTTCCACTTATGCAGAGAACAAAAGTAATCTCTGATCTGCTGATATCTGTTTCAAAAGCAGAAAGGCAGGAAGCAAGGTTGAAAGTACGACAGGACTCTTTGAGGCTTGGAAATGTGGGTGTAATCAGGTAATGCATACGTTTCTTTTAGCTTCTATACTTAGTGCTTCAAAAGGGTTTAGTGATTGGGGGATTTCCTCATCTCTGGGTTAACAAATTTCATTGGATCCTCTCATCCTAGTCATTCCATTTTTCTTTAAAATATTATACAAATCATTTTCTCTGTTCATTGCAGAGCTGGAACTGTCATATCTGAGACATGGGAAGATGGGCAGGCCTTGAAAGATCTCAATGCTCATCTTGTATGTTCTTTCTATTTTAAACTTTGTGTTGTCATGCCAGCTTATTATTTTATGTCTAGTCACAGTGAATATTTCTACTTTGAAAGGGTTCATTGAATAAACCAGAACCAGGACTCGTTAGAATTTTCCCCAGCAACTTACTCTAGGATTCCGGACTACATATTGAGCTCTACAATATATTAGGTTCTTAGCACACTATTAATTACAGAATCTTTTTCCTATTGAAAATTTTTTGAAAGCCTTGTTTAGATGTCAGTTTCATCTCACATTTTGTGTGCATCTTGGGCTTTCAGATATCAGTTATGTACTTGGTGTAGCATTTCTGTACATGTACTATGTTCACTGTATTGGAAGTTTCTCTAAAACTCATTATCCGGAGACTTCAGTTTCTTTCTCTCAGTAACTATATTATATAATGCAATTCACAATTTTCCACCCAAATCGTTGAAGGTGGGTAAGCATTTTAAAAAGGCATTGTAGTCTCAACGAATGTAATCATAGTCTCCCAGGTTTTTCTTATACTGTTTTTGAATGTATCTATAGAGCTTCCATGCCAAAAAGAGAGGACCACACTTTCTTTTATCGCTACAAATACTGTCTTTTAATTGATTAATGATCTTTGCACTTGTTTCTAGATCCGTTTTAAGATAAACACATGGCATTTATTAACGTGGGTATTTTAATTTTCTAGAGACAATTATTAGAAACTAAGGAGGCTGTTGAGCGGCAGCGGAAGTCATTGAAGAAAAGGCAAAGTGGTAAAGTTATTATGCATTGACTGTTCTTATTACATTTCCTTTTCAGTTACTTTTGGTTTATACAATGATCCATGAATTTTATTATTTTGTGTCTGGTGGAGTTACTCTGTGTGTGTGTGTGTGTGTGTTGATTTCTGTTTGTCTTGTTTTGTCCTGGTATGAAAAATATATCTATCAAAGTTTAATATCTTTAGTGGTTATTCTCTGAGTCCTATAAAGTCGCTATACATGTTGAAATATATATATATATATATAGGGTAAATTACTCAAATGGTCCTCAAACTTATTCCCGATTTACATTTTGGTCCCTCAATTAAATTATTCGTTAAATGGTCCATCAACTCTATATTAATCGCTCCATTGATCATACCGTTAAATTATATTAGTGTCGCCGTCAAATGTAAGGGCAAAACCGTCCATAACCGTCCTATGTTCCCCAAATGGGTGATAAAGTGGTGATAAAGGGGTGATACATAGGTCAAAAGTTTATTTACCCCCACAAATGTAGCATGTGCTGCTCACATGACTAAATTTAACAGAAAATGTAACGGTAAGACCAAAGCGCCGATTAATTAAGAGTTGGTGGACTATTTGAATGAATAATTTAGTTTAGGGACCAAAATGTAAATCGAGTACAAATTTGAGGACCATTTGAGTATATACCCTATATATATATATATATATATATATATATATATATATCTCTCTCTCTCTCTCTCTCTCTCCCCACACCACACACACACACACACACAAAAGAAAAAAAAGACTTATCATCCTATTTTCCTTTAAAATATGAATCTCAAACTTGCATCAATTTGTAGTATTTGTGAAGTGTAGTCATTTTCCCCTTTTTAAATTTTGACTTTCATTTCCTAAAGACAAGGGGGATGGAGTTGATGCTGAAACTGGAGTCCAAGAAGAATTTCTAGTCCAGGATGAGATCTATAAATCCCGTCTAGCCAGCATCAAACGAGTAAGTTTTCTAGTTTGTCTAATTTAGTTTTTTTTCCATCTTTTTATTTTTATGGGGTTTTCTCATTTGTTTGTCTCTCAACTTATGGACTTCTATAGGAGGAGGACTCCTGCGTGAAAGAGACCGCTACGAACTGGAGAAAGGAAGGCTTATACGTGAAATGAAACGCATACGAGATGAGATGGTTCCCGTTTTAACAATTTTCAGATTCTCAACCACAGATTTGCGCTCTTAAATCTTCTCGGCAAAGGGGGATTCAGTGAAGTTTACAAGGTCGGAACTTTGTGAAATGTCGTTTAATAATTATAAACATTTCAACCAATTTTAAGTAAAGGTCTAGACAATTCATTTGCCAATGTTGGCAATTGTAAAGAAATACCTTTTTGCAGTGATTTGAAGTAAGAACTTTCCAGCAGGCATTTGACTTGGTAGAGCATAGATACGTTGCATGTAAACTTCATGGTTTAAATGCTCAGTGGAGTGAAGAGAAGAAGCAGAGTTACATACGGCATGCAATCCGGGAGTACAATATTCACAAGACCTTGGTGCATCATCACATTGTCCGGCTTTGGGACATTTTTGAGATTGATCAGAATACATTCTGCACTGTATTAGAGTATTGCAGTGGTAAACTTACTCTCACCATTTTGTCCTTTGAATGATATTAGTTACTTTATTCTAAGAGGAAGATATTAAAAATTAGCAATAGAATAGAATTTTCGTCTCATTCTTTCTTCATTTTCTTTTGGTTTTATTGATATTTCCTTTTCTACTCTCAGGGAAAGATCTTGATGCTGTCCTTAAAGCAACACCTGTGTTGCCTGAGAGGGAAGCTAGGATCATCATCTTTCAGATATTTCAAGGTCTTATATACTTGAACAAAAGAACGCAGAAGATTATACATTATGATTTGAAGCCTGGAAATGTTCTATTTGATGAACTTGGGGTTGCAAAAGTGACTGATTTTGGTCTTAGCAAGATAGTGGAGAATGATGTTGGATCCCAGGGTATGGAACTTACATCCCAGGGTGCTGGAACTTATTGGTAAGTGATGCAAATAAGCTTATGCACATGTGCAGGATTACATTTTCTTTTAGAGGAAAAAAGTTCAGCTTCCCTTAGGCATTTGAGACATACTTACGTTTGAACTTATATTTATGTGATTCTGTTGATTTTAAATCATCGATGTGCATCCTGCTTATTTTAGTCGTGCCATTTAATATATAAAGTTCACGTGAAAACTACTTTTACCTCTACAATCTTTGAAGTTTTTGTGCGTGATAGCTGTCATGCTAGTTTAGAACGATTGGAAAGCATAATTTAGTTGACTTTTAAGTTTTGTTCTGTATTCCAGTGGTTTTCCTGTGTCTTCTTCTCCTTGACATTTGACTACATTTGGTTTGAATAGCAGCATATTTGATAATTCCTTTGTTATTTGCAGGTATTTACCTCCTGAATGCTTCGAGCTCAGCAAGACACCTCTTATATCATCAAAGGTCGGTGACTCTTGTAAATGTATATCTCCTTGTGATAGCAGGGCAGCATATATATGCAGCAAATAGGCCAAATGCATTTCTACTGCATTTCTGTTGATAGATAACTTTTCTTTTTGGCTCACTATTGCTCTAGAGCACGTAAGTGGAGTCTTTTACTAGACTTTTGATATGATTGCTGTCCCTAGAGTCCTCTTACTTGAAAAGAAAGCTTATTAGAAAACCAAACTGTTTCACTTTCACCTTTATTCTTCTCAACTTGGGTACCAACATTTTTGACATGGTCACTCTTGGAAAGCAGGTTGATGTTTGGTCAGCAGGTATTCTAGTATACCAAATGCTATTTGGCAGACGCCCTTTTGGGCATGATCAAACCCAGGAACGAATACTACGGGAGGACACAATTATTAAAGCACGAAAAGTTGAATTTCCTTCTAGACCTGCCATCTCAAATGAGGCAAAGGTGAGTTATGCCTATTGTTCATGCAGCATGTTTAATTTTTCTTGCTTGGAATAGTTGGTTCTTCGGAAAGAATGTATGATAGCATTTGAACTCAAGCTCGTTAGGTGCAATAGAATTGCTAGTGTCATTAGTTGCCATTAAACAAACTATAATAGTGTTCACGGCTTTCACTATTCATTGATGGACATTTGAGGAGAATTCTGAGCAGCTTGTGATACCATTTCGCATATTTCTGTTTGCAGGATTTTATTCGACGCTGTCTAACATATAATCAAGCAGAGAGGCCAGATGTTTTAGCAATTGCTCAAGATCCATTTCTCACATACTCTAAGAAGTAAATAGGAAGACCCAAGAGCTAGCTCCCACAAAATTTTGCTTGTTTTCCTGCAATACCCACAATGAATTTTGTACAGCTTGTAAAGGTTGTTACTCATTGTAGCTGTGGTGTACTCCCCTCTTCGGGTCTTCAGGTCTTGTATTTTGACCTCATGCTTGGGTAGGGTGCAGGAAAAAAGTGTGTAATTTTGGCTGATCGCCTATTAACTTTTTTATTCTTCTTTTTGTTCTTTCGGCATGGTTATCTGTCTGATTTATCCTTTTTCCATCATGTATTGGGACTTTACTTTTTGAAAAAAAAAATAGCGAAAAGAATAGAGTTTACATGGAAAGGACTTTGAAGCTTCGTTAACTCTTCTACAGATAGATTCTGGGGAGAAATATTTGTTTTCCCCAAGAATCAGTTGCTCCTTGATCCCAAAACGATTTATGGATAAATTGAATCCCATTGTTATGAAGCATCTATATTCAATAAGGAACAGTGTGGATTTCTTTGGCAAGCTTAAATCAAAGCGAAGGTGATATGTTCTTTTAATTTTTTTATTTTAAAGGCAGTCAGTTTAAGGGTCTGTTTGCCCAACAAGTCTGCCCTGTGTTTTTTTTTTTGGACGAAATCAAGTCTGCCCTGTTTGTGGTTAAGGTTTCTTATCGAAATAAGAGAAGAGAGAGTACAAGTTGCCAGAATAAATGAAAATCAAGAGAAGATTTTTACCAACGTGCATTTTTCATTATGCTTTATTTATTTATTATTTATTTATTTTTGGGTCAGATCCATTATGTTATTCTTGTTTGTTTGCGTGGGTTTGCTTTTTTACCCCCAAGTGTGATTATGTCTTGGTCATGTAGATTTTACATGTGGTTGAATAGTAGTAGTGTATATGCACAGAGAGAGAGAGAGAGAGAGAGAGAGCCACATAAATATTATCCCCATAATATCAAATATTAGACAAAGAGACCATAATGGCATTATCCTTGTCTTCCACAACTGCAATTACATGCTCCAAGCTCCATGACAATTCAAGCCTTCAATTCAACCCCTCAAACACCTACAAACGAAGTTCAAATGTGGTGAACGTCAAATGTGCATCGACAGAGCCACCGGCAGCAGGGGCCGGATCGGGGGGGAGGAAATCCAAGCTTGAGATAGGCTCTCCTATCATCGTAGTTGAGGCTCCAAGAATGATAAAAACCGCGGCATCGGTTCCATGCCTCAGGGTCAACTCTGGCTTGGTCAAACCCGGTGATGTTGGAAGGTACACTTTCCCAGTCCCTTGGTTTAATAATTTGCATTAATATTGTCAAGTACGAGTAATTTTGTGTGACTTGGTTTGTTTGGTGGTGCAGAATTGTGTCAAGAAAGCCTAAGGATGTGTGGGCAGTACGGCTTTCAATTGGCACTTATCTTATGATGGCAAATACTTCAAGCCCTTAGAGTTAGAGCTTGACTCATAGATGTTGTATTTTTACCTACTCATTTCATAGTGCCACAAATCTCTGTTTTAATTCCTTTTCCATAATGTTAAAGGAAAACCATCTGAGACTCCTCCCAGTACGCCAAAAAAGAAGGAATATTTACTATTCTTGTATCTCCTAAATGTTCTTCACTATCTCGTGCCTTTACCAGTTATATTTGATAACTTTGCAAGAGAGAGTGTATACCTGTCTTACTTAATACAAGTTGTTTGCCCTTGAATTTTATTCAAGTCCAAAAGTGTCATGCAACCCAAAGGACCGGGTTGGTTAGAAAAGCCCAAATAGTTTACGAGGCTTAAGGGAACCCAACAACTCTGAGACTAGGCACATCATGTCATGCGGGGTTCACATGAACATAATATAACTGTTAAAAACACATTTCTCTAACCCTTTCTCTCCATCCTTCCAACCCCTCCCTAGACACACCCCCTCTCCCCAACGGGAACGGATCCGTTGTCCTCAATTTGGTGTCCCTTTCGTTTCCCTTCTCTAATTATTCTACGCATGTCTTATAACTGAACAGAAATTAACTTTGTTAACTTGTTTTATTTTATCATTAAAAAAAATATAAAAATTCCAGAGACAAAAGTGCAGTGAACTTAAAACCAATGCATCACAAATGGAAGAGATATGAGACATGCGGAATCACATGTTGACAATGACTTGAGACAAGCTAGAAACATGGAAAAGCTTGTCTACAACATTTCCATGTTTTAGGGGAACACAACAAGCTGGAAACATAGAAACATAATTCATGCTTTGTCTATACTTTGTAATTTATTGTGAATTGGATTGTAACCAACGGATAGCTATCTCTAGCTATGTATATACGTAGATATAGATTCAATATGTAAGAAGAAGACAAAAATCAGATTTGTATTCCCTGCAAAACCTCTCTTATTTCTCATTCTCTACTCTCTCAATTACACTATCTTTGGCATGGTATCAGAGCAATCGATTTGGTTGCCTCTGCATAACCTTGGTCTTGCCTAATATCTACCTATCCTTGCCCATAATTTGCTATTATCATTCCTATCTCAAACTTTGCCTTGCCTTAAAATTGGTTGTGATCACAATCCTAATTTATGCTCTTGTTTGCTGAAGTTCTAAGCTTGTTTGCTTAAACTTTGTCTCTACTTAACCTTGTCCCTGCATAATTCAAACTTGTGTTCCTTTGGTTACTTGGTTCTGTTATACCCCTATTGTGTTCTTCAAATCTTCCACTGCATTTACGTATCCATACTTTCACACAAGACCCGCAACATGGCACCCAAGACTGCTTATGTCATGACTACCCGTGAGTCTTCATCCCCTGCCTTACTCCCCGACTCAGGTACACGCTCTACTATATGGATAATTGATACTGGTGCCACTGATCATATGACTTTTGACTCCACTGTTTTTTCCACCTTATCTCCTAAATCTCATTATCCTTACATCACGTGCCAATGGGGCTCCTTCTAATGTTGCTGGAGAAGGGACTATATCACTTTCCCCTAAATTCTCCTTACCTCATACACTACTTGTCCCCTCTATTAAATGCAATTTGTTGTCTGTTGGGAAATTCCTTGACTCACATAATTGTTATGCCACATTCTATCATTCTCATTGTAAGTTTCAGGACCTTACGACTCACGAGACGATTGGGCATGGTAAACTGAGAAGGGGGTTGTATACCTTGACGGTCTCATCACCACCACGAGCTGTCCATGTTCAAAACTCACGTGCTCAACAACAGATTTGGCTATGGCATCGTCGCTTAGGACATCCATCGTTTGGCTACCTTCGACAGTTGTTTCCATCTTTATTCCAAGGCTTGGTTGATTCTCAGTTTAAGTGTGAAACATGTGTGTTGGCCAAGAGCCATCGCACTGTGATTTCCCTCAAGTGATAGTAAAAAGAATTTCCTTTTGAGTTGATTCACTCCGATGTTTGGGGCCCTGCTTGCTCTTTGAGCTTGCTCCTTTGGAAACACAACCCTGTGTTGTTTCCCAATTGGCACCCACACACCCCGTTCTCCAATTGTGGTAAGCCATGCACCATGCCTCCTCTTAACTGTTTCAGACCTTTAAAGTGCAAGTGACCTCGTCTCTTAGCCACATCCATGTGCATTGAGTGAAACTGGTTTCATGAGCAGCTGGTTGTCAGCAAGAAAGGATACCGGATAGCATCTGTTACCTTCATTGGTACTTTGATGATTAGATAATCCATAGATGGGACTATCAAACACTCTGCACATTCCTTTCCAAACACCAGACAGTATCCATGTTGATCCATCTGCCCAACACTGAGTAGGTTTTCCTTCAACCTTGGCAAATACATTACTTCTCGATGTATTTCCTGCCCTTTTCTATGTCAATCATCAGTGGCCAGCTACATTTACAAGTGCACCCAATCGCATTTGTACCTTCCTAGTCACATTAGTTCTCACATCAACCAACAGTTTTAAATCTCCTGTCATATGATTGCTACAGCCACTATCAAACCATTCTTCATTGGCTTTGATCTCAGTGGTTGTGCAATTGGCATAAACAGATTCCTTGTCACCTCCATGTGTTGTTCATAATTTGCCTTTTGCACATTCTTATTCATAGTACGTCCCTAGCAAATGTCCAAATCTATCACAGTTTATAGCTTTGGTTTTCCCTTGTATCTGCACTCACCAAAGTGATGCTTTGAACACACCTTGCATTGAGGTTCATTCTCCTAGTTGTGGAATTGTCATTCTGTGCAGGATAACTGCTCTGCTGTGAATTGCCTTTTGATTCCCATGGCTTTCCTTTAGAATTCCAATTTCCCTGTGACTTGGATGAACTAGACTGAGATCCATTTTTTTCTGACCTTTGGAACTCACGGTGAATGAGGCAATGCTTTTTCATGTGTATCAAACATTATGCATTTCAAACCTCTGTTCTTGACTCTTCAATATAGCACACTTCTTACAACTCCATAGTGCCAAATCCTTTGTGTTTTCAATCACAAGACATATAGGATCATATTTCTTCTTAGACTACTTAATGACCTTTTGCACCTGCCTCTGCTTTGAAAGCACTTCACCAAACGTTTTCATTTGGTTGATTAATTCATTTAGTCTAGTAAGATAATCAGATAAGGTTTCATTGTCACGCATCCTAGTGTACTCAAATTCACGTATGAGATTTGAAGTTTTACCGATCTAACATGCCTCCACCATGATATTCTGAGTACAGCAGATCCCAAGCCATCTTTGCAGAGTCAGCATTTGCAATCCTGGGAAAGATCTGATCAGAAACTGCATTTTGGATAATTCCAAGAGCTTTCGCATCCTTCATGAGAATGGCAGCTGCTTTCTCATCAACCTCTTCTTCTGAGATTTCCTCAATTGTCTTCTTCTTCTTTGAATCTGATGAAGGAAGTCCTTTCTCTACCAGATTCCAAAGACCATAAGATCGGAATATGGTAATCATCTTAATCCACCAAAACTCATAGATCTCTCCAGAGAAAATTGGAAGTCTCGCCTCTGAGCTTCCAGATCCAGCCATTTTGATTTTGATGCACCTGAAAACAAGTTGTTTTCAGACCTAAAATTGATCGAGCTCACTCAGCTTCGTAAGCTTGAAAATGAACTTCTCCTCGACCGATTTTCTTCACAGAATGAACGCCCCCCGCTATTTAGCTAATCGAACCTGGCTCTGAGGCCATGTTAGTGTATTTGAATCTGTATATGAGTTTTGGTAAGAATGAAAAAGAGAAGAATGACGAAGGAAGAGATTGCAAGATCACTCTGCTATACGTGTAGCAGAGAACATTCTCATTCTTTAGACAGCAAGAATTGGTACAGTATATCTCACACTCTTGGTGTGAGAATATTACCGTTATACAGTGCCAGCTGGATGCCAGCTGGATGCATTACATCACAATGCAATCTCAGCCTTCCATTAAACTAACCAATCAACCTATGCCACTTGGATTAAACCAAAATTACAAGAAACAGAAAACAACTAAATATGAAATCAGCTTGAGCACTTATAATTCAACAAAAAACTCTTGATAGCAAATTCAAATTCGCGAAAACAACAAAGGAATGTCATGCAGCAGATCTTAACAACAAACATGAAGATATCTAACTTAAAATTTGTGTACGTTACGAATAAGCTTAAATGATCAAGCAAAAGAACGAGTATCAGTTTAAATTATAGCATACCTATGAACAGAGAAGAACAAAACTCGAGGATCCTTCCAGAACATCTTTTGAGTATCATAACTCAAAAGACCGATAATCCACTCAACCCAATAACAAGGATAAGATATAATCACAAACGCAGCTCGCTACTAGTGAATGTGAATTAACTAAACAAATTCATAAAGGATTGATATTTAAAGATTAACATTATTTATAATAATGTCTGATCAATCACACCACCAGTTTAGATCGAGAGACAATCAGTCCACTACAGCCAGATTTTGATACTGTGGGCCAGAGGGCTGCTTCCATGACATAGTGCGGGCCAACTTCCCCATCTTTATCCAAGAAGGACTTGAACAAATTACTGGAGAAGCCACCGAGCGTGGCCACCCCTGGTCGCCTACGACAAGGCACGGGCACCCTGTCGTAGTGGTCTAGCTGCCAAAACACAATCTGTGGCACTGCATCACCGTACCCTTTCTCCTTAAAATTGCTTTGTATTGCCTCATAATCCGACTCCCAGCAACTACCACCAGCCCAATCAAAGTTTTCGCGAGGGGTGAGCACAAATACCTTCTTGACCATCTGATCCGGCCTCAAATTCCCATCCACAGCCACCTGGAGAATCATATCAAACACTTTGCGAAAATCAATTTCCCTGCCGCAGACCATCCTCCCCACAGAGGCGCACTTGGACATGAGAGCATCATTGTCAATGTCATCCCCCAAATTATGCAGCTCAGGCTCTGGACTGAAATTGATCACCTTTCCTTTCCATGGCTCACCCAGTTGAGACACCAGCACAGCCAAAGCCACAGACACATTCTTGAAGAGTCCACTCGAGACGTTACACGCAACCAAGCAGTTGCTGAACTTGCCCTGCTTTAAGTAGACCTCCTCCACCATTGCCTTCCACTGAAGCTCAGCCGCTTGTCCGACATCCCCATCATTCGCATAGCCTATGATCTCATGTGGAAGCAGAGCCTCGGACTCAAGCTCAATCTTGGAGGCTTTCAAGTCCTCCAAATACTTTTTAATTGGGCAGCCCCTTCCTTGAGAGCCCTCAGAACTCAAGAACTCTGCCAAGGGCACCAGCACCTCCTTACTCAGCCGATCTCGGACTCTGGCGTAGTGTGCCTCCTGAAGCCCTTGGGATTCTATCGGAAAAACCTTCCTCGCAATGCTTTCACACAGCAGCGTGGCACGGTCGAGGGAGGAGCCGACGGGAGGGCAAAAGAAGGCAGCTGAGCTTAGTATCTCCTCCTGCTGCTTCTCCAAGTTTTGAATATCTTCCCTCAAGTAGTCCGCAAATATATCCGAAACCCGGTCGTGTAGGAACCGATAATCCGTGTTGCCGTTGGCCATGGCGATGGTATTATTTTTGTCTTTCTTACTGAGGCGGTGGAGAATCTCGACGAGGTCATTCATAGTCCCGACAGACTCGGAAAACTCGGAGACGATAGTGTCGGCGTTGCAGGCTAAAGTCTTGGGGTGGTTGTGATGGAGCCAAAGCGCCGCCCTGTAAAACGCTTGTAAATAGGATTTTCCGAGATCATAATCGTCTCGGAGGTTGCAGATGAGCTTGAGGGTGGTAAGGGAGTCGTGGGACCAGGCCAGCGGCAGCAGTTGGTCGAGATATTTGTAGGGGGCTCGGGTGTTTGGTAAGACGTGAAAAAAGAGATCAAGGCAGGGGTTGCCCAGTGTTTTGTTCTCTTGGAAACACTGCGGCGGAGAGCGGATGATTGGGGAGGAGGAGCAACATCAGTTGTATAAGAAGCCACTAGTCTTCTTGTATTTTTTTGCTGGAACGCTAGTCTTGTTGTTGTCAACTGCGAAACTATAGTTTTGTCTGCTTTCACATCTGACAGGATTTCCGCTGGTTTCACCAGCATCATGCTCTTCATCATCATCATCATAGCGTAGCTGTCTCCTCTCCTATACACACAAGATAACATATACAAACCCTATTCCTCTGACCCGTATTAAATAATGAGGGAAAGGCTGCTGGGCTGGCCTGAGCTGGGCCCCATTGGTATCCAATTCAAATTTAAGGGACGTTGATGGCATGGGCAAATTGATGCAGAGAGTAACCGTAAGGTCCTCAGGCTTTGACCAACAAAAATAAATACTTAGGTGACCCCTTGGCTGGCTGGTGTGCGAGCCCAAGGCGCACGGCGCACATCAGGTGACGAAAGCCCTAACGAGTATGTTCATTTATGAAAATCGTCGAGTCCGGGACCGCAACTATACTTCTAGCGGTGCGGCTCGTGCGCGGCCACTAAACTAGACATATGTATTTCATTTTTTTGTCGAACTTTTTTACAAGTATGTATATACTAACCACAGTCCTGATTTCTTGAACCACAGGAGTCCAAGAAATTGTGGTCACCTACCGTTGGATATTAATCCAATAGTTCAAACAAGTTTCTTAAAAGGAGTATAAGAGTGAGTGAACCATTGAATTTACATCCAACGGTGAGTGACCACAAATCTTTTGGACCATTGTGGTCCAAGAGATCGGGATTGATACTAACAATATTATTAATTGTTGGAAAAAGAGATATCAATGACTTTTTCCAAAGTACATTAGATATAGAATGGCTTGACTTTTGTTTGGATTAAAAAAATTGAAACTGACATAATAAAATCATCGCATGAGCAAGTCCCGACTACATGAATAACTTTGAGTGAGAGGTAATTTATTTAATTAAAATCTTGATACGTAGTAGTTAAAACATACAAGTTGGGCATAAAAGTATTGGAATCTTACACCACACGTAGAGAATTCATAAATAATTAAAATTATGGCATCAACTATGTTAAATACATCTATGGACAAGCAAATAGATCTCATACATCAATTTTGGTCCTTGACTGTTTGCTATGTACAAGATTTGTTGTGCACACGCTATATTTAGGTCACTGGGAGGAGGCTCTGTAATAGATTGTTTTTGCTGAGTATCTAGTCTACTGTGGTTATGTCTTAAAAGTTGGTGATGTTATGCTGAAGAAACATGCAGAAGCTGGAGTAGCAATTAGTGATTACCGCTTCCTGAAACCTGAATTCGACTCAAAGCATCACCAAGAACAATAGCGACATCTCATTTGATGCTGAGGAACTCCTACAAATTGGGACAAGATGTAAAGAGGTGTGATTGTTGTATCCTTGTTTTTTTGGTCTATTTCAAAGATGGCTTGTTTGGAACAAAAGAGAGAAGAGGTGAGCAAGCCTAGCATACCTGACTTGGTCTATTTCAATTTTTTTATTGAATTATGTTGACGCTAAAAAATGGTTCAGCACTTTTTAGCCCAACTTAGAGATAGGGTGTGATGATGATTGGTGAAGGTGAGGGCCTTCAGCTAGTGTGAGGATTTGACAAGCGATAAATATACAGAAGACAGGATATACGTGGTTCACCCTTAATGAATGGGCTACATCCACGGAGGAGTATATTCTCATTATTATAGCAATGTGTATTTACATTTGTACAAGGGGCTGGGCCCAAATATAAAGAGACTAAAGATCAAGCCCAACCAAGGGGATCCCTTCCTAAGTGGAGAGTGGTCTCCTTTTATAGATGAGAGGGGGTCTTCACTTCTTGCAATATTTCAATGTGGGACTCTTTGTCTTGCTTAGAGTTGCTTCTAGTTGCTTGGTCAAATATGGTATAAACAAATTAGAAGAAAAGCAGTTAAAGCGGTTATTTGAAGTACATACCTGACCTGAGTTTGATTGAGAGTTAAGAGTGAAATATCCAAAA
>BJCG01001331.1:0-57568 GCA_005406145.1 Prunus yedoensis | reverse complement strand
ATGCCTGTTGTGATCGGGCCACCTCAATTCCCAAGAAATATTTGAGTCCACCTAGATTCTTCATCTCAAATTCAGTAGCCAATCGTCTGTAGCTGAGATATTTCATGTTTACATTCCCAGTAATAATCATGTCGTGAACATAATTATTCAAGTTGTTATCTTCCCTTTCTGATGTTTCAAGAACAAAGTATTCTAAGTTACTCTGTCTGAAACCATTGTTCTTCATTGCCATGGGTGAACCGTCCAAAACCATGCATGTGGTGATTGTTTCAGTCCATATAACGCCTTTCGTAATTTGCATACTAGTCCAGTCATAGTAGTTATATCCAGGAGGAATGTCCATATACACTCCTCCGGAGTTCTCCATGTAGGAAGACATTCTTTACATCAAACTAGTGTAGTGGCCAGTCCAAATTAGCTGCGAGGGACAATAAGACTCTAACGTGTTCAATTTTAAAACTGGTGCAAAGGTTTCTTCATAATCTACACCATAAGTCTGTGTGTACCCTTTCGCCAAAGTCTTGCCTTGTAACGCTCGATAGATCTATCAGTGTTGTGTTTTATGGTAAACACCCATCTACATCCGACAGTTTTTTCCTCATGGTAAAGTTTCCAGTGTCCAAGTCTGATTCTTCTCAAGAGCTTTATCTTTCCTTTATAGCTTGAACCTACTTAGGATCTTTAAACTTCAGCAACCTTGGTTGGGATATGAATAGCAGACAACTGATGCACAAAGGCCTTGAGTAGTTCAGATAGCTCCTCAGTAGATACATGATTCCCAATTGGATACTTTGATGTCTTGCCGATATCTGGTGAATAACGGTTTGGGGCTTTCCACGATTTTTCCTGAAAGGTAATTGGTATCCAATAGATTTATCCTCTAAATTCACAAGTATAGGAGGAATAGTTACCTCAGGGATATTCTCAGGAGATTGGTCTGTGGTACTGTTGAGTTAAAGGGGGGTCTTCATCTTGTTGTTCTGTATTGTCTGTAGGTGTAGGATCGGATCAAAAACATCTTTGCATGGATCAGGTGGGTCATGCAATTGATTGCAATGAATGGGCAATTGATCGCTTTTGGCAGAGAGTAATCTCGTGCTCCAGACTCGGGGCGATCGATCATTTCAATACAACGGAAATCTCTTCGTTTTCCAAGTTGCTTCAATTCTGCTCTTCACTTTATATCTCTCCCTGAAGTGTAGACTTGGATGATGGGTCATTGGAAAATAGCTCAGATTCCAAAAAAGACTTCCAAAGTGACATAGGTACGTCGGGTAGGAGGGTGATAACAACAGTAGCCTTTCTGATAAGTGGCATAACCCACAAAAACACAACAAAGCTCACATGGATCAAGTTTGCTATGTTGATTTTGTGGAGATGAACGAAAGCCACACATCCAAGATTCGGGGTGTTACCAAAACAGAGGGTAGGGGCCCGTGTTGGTCAAACACTTGTAAGTGAGTTTTAAAGGTCAATACACTAGAAGGCATGCGGTTGATCAGGTGAACTGCGGTGACAATAGCATCATCCCAGTGATGGCGAGGAACATGAGCGCCAATCAAAAGTGCTCAAGCGGTTTCAAGAAGATGTCGATTCTTTCGTTCAGCAACACCATTTTGTTGTGGTGTCTGAGGACAAGTCATCTCATGGATAATTCCATGTTGTTGGATGTAAGTTTGAAAGTCATGATTGACAAATTCTCCACCATTGTCTAAGCGAAGAATATATTTGAGCATTGAATTGAGTTTCCATCTGTTTATGGAATAACAAACAGGAAAACACTTCATTTTTATTCTTCAGCAAATAAAGGCATGTCATTTGCTTAAAATCATCTACGAATGTGACAAACCACCGAACGCTAGAAGGAGCAGTGATAGGTGAAGGTCCCTAGACATCAGAGTGAATTAACGTAAACGGAGTAGTACACTTGGGTGTACCTAACGGATAGGCCACACGATGACTCTTGACCAAAATACAAGTGTCACATGTGAAGTCAGAGTCATTCAAACCTGAAAATAAATCTGGTATAAGATGCTTTCTATAACTAAAAGATGGATGTCCCAATCACGATGCCACAACCAGATTTGCTTTTGTTTGCTATCAAAGGGATGCATCACACTGTTAGCCATGCCGGGACTGAAGTCATCCACATAATATAGCCCCCCCTCTTAGTACCACAACCAAGAATCTCCTTAGTGTGAATATCCTGAAGCAAACAAAAACTCGGGTAAATGAGTACACAACAATTCAATTGTTCAGTAAGCTGACTAACATACTTCAATTTATTGGATAAAGATGGAACAAGTAAAGTATTAGACAGTGAGAGAGAGGATGAGAGTGCAACATGCCAGCCCCTGTCACAAGATAAGTAACTCCATTGGCATTAGCAATACAAGTTTGTCGGGGTTGTGTAGTATTCAAAAAATCATCAGGATCAAACATCATATGATTAGTTGCACCGGAATCAATTATCCAACTACTGGAATCAATCTTTCGCTGAAAATATTATGACTTCCCGACTAATGACCCTGACACATGGACGAGATTGCGCATATTGTGGTGATCCGAGACACACTCGTGAGACTTGTTTTAAATTGCATGGCTACCCCGAACGGTGAGCTACTCTCAAAGATCGAACAACGCAAATGGTGGGATTTGAGCCTGAGTCGGGGCTGAGTCGAAGTCAAAGTGGGGATTTGGGTCTGAATTAGAGACAAATTCTAGGTCGGGTCATCATCGGAGTCAGGGTCGGGGTCATAATCGGAGTCACGGTCTGAGTCATCGTTGTAGTTGGGGTCGGGGTCGAGGTCGTCAAAATAGGATCTTGATTCAAGATCGGATTTGGGGTCATCAAAATAGGATCCTGATTCAGGATCGGGTTCAGGGTCAAAGGCTGCATCTGTAGGACTGAGCCACTTGGGCACTCAACTTGGCTATGGTTGGTTGAGAAGGAAAGAATGAGTCGGTGGTGCTACCTCCATGAGGGTTAAAAAAAATAATCAACCCCCGTAGCAGCGGCGAGGGTTTTGAAACTAGAGTCAACAATTTCAAGATCGCCGCTATGATACCATGCTAAAATATGAAACCTAATATGAGAATATTGTTTGTGGGAATTTTCTGTGTGTTCTTCTCCTTATAGGAGGTCATATTTATAATACAATGAACATGAATGGGCAAGTAAATAATAAATTCCTAAATCTATTTACAGTAGGAATCAGGAATTAAAGTAAATCAATTACAATTATAATGGAATTCTTGGTGTATAAGGAAAGTAAGTCAATAGTCCACAAGTCAAGCCAACAGGTTTGTGGTGTTGAGGGATCGATTGAATCCTCTCACCTTGCAAACCTAATAACAATAGGCTTGAAAGTCAAGAAGCCTAAGACCTTTTGATAGATTTCCATGGCAAGAAGCCTGGGGTGGGCTTTGTCGCTGAGGGAGGTGGTTGCTGCTGGCCTTTTATTATTTTTTTAAAGATAAAAGGGCTAAATTCAATTGGACAAGTAAATTTTAAATGAAAGTATCACTAGCTGACGTAGTGATACGGTACCATTCTTTAATTTTTCCACCATGACCACCTCTTCTTTCCAATGTCCTTTTTGTGAGGGCTTGACATACATGATGTCACTAGCTCAATAAGTGATGGATGGCATGGAACTATGGACTATGCTTTTCCATCACATAATTAATGCTATTTGCATTGAAAGATGCGAAAGAAAAAAAAAACAAGTTCACATTGTCATGGTCCACGTCCCAAAGTTTAATTTGGAACTCATCACTAGAGCAACCATTATATGTTCGCTTTACAGCCCCTTGATTTCTTCCCATTCCACAATGTATAATTCTCCTTTATTAGTCTTATCCCACATGAGAATAAATGATTTGCATAATCAGAGATGAAGCTAGGATTCAAATTTTGAGTGGGACAAAAAATTAACATGTACCAAACATCTAGAGCATGAAGAAAAAAAATATATAGATTGCAGAAAAAAGAGAGTATATTATGGTACAAGTTAAAAACTTGTAATCGTTAGATTGAAAAAAAAAGATTCCAACTTATTTTGAAATACGTTAAGCTCTGTAGTCATTTAATTAATTTTTTATATCAAGTCTTTAACCTATTTGGTTAGTTATGATCATAGTCTAAAATATTGATAATATCTACGAAATATCGAGGATATTATCATTTTTTTGAGTCACGGATATTTCGAGACGTATCCATACACATATTATATAAATATCGATAATCAGAAAATATCGATGTCGATAATTCGCTCACACTTCATCAATATTTTGTCAAAAATCGCTATAAAATCGCTAAAATATCGAAAATATCGATGTAATGAAAAAAAAAACAAAAACAAAAACTCAAAGCACACACTTAGGGGATTCAAACCCTTGTCATTTCACTCCTCCAACACCTTAACCACTATGTGCTTATGTTTTTGTGATATATGCTAAAATATGTATATTTCTATTGTTTTTTTTGAACAATTACATGCAAAACTATTTTGGGGGTTTGTCATTTGATGACTACTCTTCACAATACACTTACTCTACACATAGAAATGATGGAGATAGTGAAAAATTGAACTCATAAGAACTTCGTGTTGGTACTAAGTCATTCATGTATCTTACCATGCAATGTATAAAGTGTAAAAATATTGTAGTAAATCATTGATATATAAATGATTATGGTGTGTTTAATTTTCTTTCATTAATTACTACATATTTTCTATATTCACATGTTTGTCAGCTCGCTATATAATCAACTTAAATCAGTTAACCAATCATGCAATGCATTTCCTTCTAATTTTTTGTGATAACGAATACATAATTGACTGAATAAACATCCTCCAAAGTTTCAATTAAAATTTTCAAGTTTTTCTTATAATTTCCATTGTTTTTATTCAATTGTTATCGATATCGATAATATCCCGATATTTCCATCAAAATTTCCGTGTTTTCTGACTACTGATATTTCCGATACCAATGATATTAGACCTTGGTTATGATAAATATTAAGATTTTCCAACTAAATCTATCCAAGTAGGCTTTTTTTAAAAAAAAATTATACTAAAGAAATCAACATCTACTAAAGCCAAAAAAGAAAGATATAAAAATCAACAAAGAAAAGTCAATATAACTTGACATTATTACCCAAATGAATTTATTCGGGGGGGCCATTAACTTTTTTTTTTTTTTTTGTCGTAGTTGAAAGTACCAATTTCATAAAGGGGCATGGACACTACAAACATAGTAGGGCAAAAACACCCGCAAAAGAACCAAACGGAGAAGACAGGAACCTATCTAACTAAAACCACAGCTCGGTATAGCATGAAGATCCGATCCCGAACGATAAAGGAAACTAAAAAGGCATAAGGTCAACAAAAAAACCAAAGCACACAATAAGGCAATATACCTTCAAAAGGCTTGAAGCCCATAAAACGTAAAGAAAAACAAGGAAATCAAAACTGCCACAAGGTAACCAGAACCAAGAGCAAGGAAGGAGGTGGTGCAAGCACCCGAGTTAGAGCCTACACCCTTTCAATAAATATGCTTTTTGACGCGTTTAATGTTTGCAATTTAAACCAAGGATGAAGCCAGATCAAAAGGGAACTGTGGGAATTGAATGAGTAAGCGGCAAGGTCACGGGCTAGGTCGTTGAGGTAACCAAATGGGATTTTTTAAACTGAAAAGTTCCTTCAAGTAAGGACTGTCAAAGGATTCCCCAACCCTTTACAGATCCATAACGGTAGTATCTGACCCACATGTGGCTGTTTGGCCAGCCACACCACGGCCAGATTGCTTCAATCTATGTACCACCACTTCCTTCAGCTCCAGAGCAGCACCATCAGCGTTCATATGACAGTTATCTATTGAGCCACCAATGCGACGACTAGAAATTTCCCATTTTTTGTTTTTTTTGCACCCGACCCAATGTGTTGATGTGCGAAGAGTTTTGGCCATACCATCTGCCAAGTTGCCCACTTTCTCTTTGGGAGGCTCTCAATTAATTGGCGGGGCACATGGCTTGACATTTGAGTGGGAAAAGCTGACCACGTTTGGAATATGACCGTGGGACCTATTGGCATGTACGGCAAATGTCTTCTGGGGGTTCTTCCCAGTAAGTGGAGAAATGCTGTTTTCTCCTTTGCAGAGCAGGTTGAAGCATCCTTGTCCTTAGACTAGACAGAAGAGGAATTTTAGAGCACTACGCCTGCATGTTTCCCCATTAAAATAACAGCACGCCTACAACCTGCAAGTCAGCGGCGACAACTGTCACCGTGATGACGGAGATATCGGGTCTGGACCAAACAATCATGATTGAGTTGCGCCACTCTCTAATGAGGGCATTTCTTACTGCGCTTGAGGTTCAAACATGCAAAACCCTTTTATATTTTACAATACATTGCCTTGATTGGTGGAAACTTCTTTTATTATTTATTATATATTACAGTCCCGCTCTGTCTCTGTGGATCAGGGAATTTCTTAGTAACTTGCCGTTGATTAAAATCAACTGTGAAGAGTAGTCTAACAATTATATTAAATTAATGTACATTTGTGTCCTGAATAATATAGAATAATCTAGAAGAATTGAGAGAAGTTGACAAGTTAAAGTCGGCTCTACACTAGAAACATCCTACTATAATTAATGTAATAACTAGAGAAATCTAGAATTAGAAGACAACTTGTGGCTGAAAATGACTTTGGATAGTCGGTTATTGTGCAATCGACTTGTCCAAAGCAATGTTGCCGACTTAGCATCCCTATAATAAGCCTACAGCCTATCAAAGTAATCAAGCTGAAAATACAGCAGTCCAACTCAAGCAATCATCTAACTCAATATTAAAGCCTTGTACCTTTCCAACTTCAATCAATAGAATAAAACTCAATTGATAATTTTTAATGGAATTGTTTTCATTTATTTCTTTAAATTCTAGCATGCTTTGATCATTGTGCCCTTAGTAATATATATTGGAATTTACAGAATCTTTATTTGGAGACTAGTGAGATTTTTCTTGGTGGCACAACGTAGAGCTCGACCCGACAAGTGCGTTGGCGCCAACGGTTTGAAAATTACAGTTAAAATGAAAAAGCATCTTTTAAGACATGCAATTTTGAAAAAAAAAAGTGAAATTTGTGAAACACCTAGCTCCAAACACGTCTCTCTCTCGGGGTACTATATAGCTGCAAGTGACTCTTTGGTTTCCCACCCTATTCCAGCTCTGTTCAACCACCAATCGACACCACTTGACATAAAATGCTCCTTTCCGAAGGACGATATAACCCACCAAAACCCAAGCTGTCCAAGCGCCATACCTTTCTGACCACCACTGCAACCAACTTCTTGTGTTTTCTTGTTTTGATATAATAAAAAGATCATCGCTGCTGAAAAATCACTTGAATCCGAAACCATTTTACTACTCAATTAGATGGTTATTATAGTCTTTTCTGAAGCACCGTGTTTGTTTATTTTGTTGGTTCTAACTACATACCTTAATGATTTAAATTTATCTCATTGTTTGCAAGGATAATCTATGGATGAAGATTTGAAAAATAAACGGTTTGGATTGTTGAAAAAAATATTTGTAGGGGACCTTAAAGGGTGTCACTCAAATAATTTTTTTTGAGGGATCCCTTAATGGAAAGGGGCAAGAGGAAGATGGCACTAGGCAGAGGCGGATGCACGTTGGGACAAGAGGGTCTAACGACCCCTTGGAATGCCTGAAATTTGGTTGTGGACTCCATGGACAACCCCTTGGACAGTTGCGGAGCGACCCCTTGTGTGCACACCAGGTGCTCGATGAAAGTCCCAACTTGTCTCTGAGTCTGTGATGGCTCTATTCCACAAAGCAGAGACCGAACGCACCAGAGCTTGGTAGGGGTAGGGAGCCTCCTTTAGTAAGGTTTTCTGAGTTGCAAAGGAGGCACTGTGTGCCTGGCAAAGAAGACAATGTCTGGCTTGTCTCGGTGCCCTTATAAACGAAACACACGTTTTGTGATTAGCCTCCTTTAGTGAAACGGTGGGTTTAATGTTCAACATTGGTCTGCCTCTTGTCATTGTTGATGAGTTTAATGGGCTAGTTTTGGTTTTATCAGTTTTATAGAGGTTTGGCTTCATGGTAATGTGTGAATTATTTAAAAACTTTATCCTATGGGCCAATATTAATAGAAGATTATCTAACAAACAAAAAAACTATTTTAACAGTCAATATAAAATATTAGAAATGTTGCATGCTTTAGAAAAACAAAGCAGCAGCAGCTCTTGAAAATAGATTTTTTAAAATAAAAAAAAACTCTCTAAAATTTTCTTTTGGAACATTTACACTATGACCCCCTTGGGTTACGGATCCTAGATCCGCCACTGGCACTAGGCATATGGCCAGAGAGAGATAATTGATGTGTTGGAGTTTGTGGTGGCTAAGGGTGGAAGAAGAGGGGGCTTCGAGGTGGTGAGGGTGATGGCTATGTAAAAGTCTTACTTGTCCTTAAAAATACATCACGTGGATGGCATGTTATCAATTTTGACGAAAAAACAAAAAAATTTGACAAAAATGACGAGTGGTGCAGCGAGATGTCTAATTGGTGGACAGTTGTAGCTATTTTTAGAGATCATGGACAAAAATGTAACTCGGGTATAATTCAAGAACTATTGCAACAATAATACATATATAGAAAGCTTCTAGAGGGATCTTGTTTGTGCCTAATAAATCACAGCCATAAATTGGCCGAAGGCACCCCTTTTCCTCGACCTTCGCACTTGCTCGTAAAACTGAACGCAGCGTTTTCGCCAAGGCGGTTGGCCTCCCTGAAAATAATAGAGGAAATGCCAAGGCATGATCATCTCGGCCTCGATTGCAAGCCGAGGCCGAGGCAGAGCAAAGTCACGGCCAAGAGTATTAAAGTCAATCATCACGTGATGACAAGGTCCCATGCTTCATTTAATGAGGTAGTGCCTTTGTTTATTGCAATAAACTCAATGGCCATGAATAAGCATTTAATGCATGAGGGAAGTGGGAAGTGACTGAAGTCAGGGTTTGGCGACAGAAAACAGAGTGATTAGACGTGGACATTCTCACAATTCTTGCAACTTAAGAGATTGGGGACTAGTTTTCAGAGCAATAAATGCGTCCTCACGGCCAATTGCGCGGGAACCACGATCAAGGGCGACGGCCGAGATTCACCAGGATTCAGGGGGTCACACCACCATGCTTCACAATCCCAAATGTCGATTGGACTACCCATTTGCGCTAATCAGGCTCTACCATGCGAATTTTCAGCCTCGATCATTCCTCCAGGAACTCTTCCTATAAATACAAAGCTCAGGACTACATTTAAAGGGTTAAACACCAAACCCAAGCCTCCCACGGAGCAACTTATATTTCCTGTACTGCACTTTCATTATCTTTACTTGCTTTCCTAGGAGTAGTGTTTAGTCTGTAAGGAAAACCCATTCATCAATATATCATACGACCCTTGATTTTCAAGGCGCCGGAGCACCATCCTTGTTATTCTCTCATTCACCCCATATATCATACAACTGCCGCTTATTGAGTAGCGCGCCGGAGCACCGCCGTAAACCCACCAGCGACACCACCACTAAACGGCCTTATAGCTCAGGCCGTGAACCTAACAGCCGAGATTAGTTCCGCTCTCGGCTACAATCGTTTGGTCAGAAGACAAGTTCAAACAGGCGCATCATTCAACCATTTAACCATCTCCATTCACACCAATAACCTCGACGCACGGTAGACCATGCTGGCATGCCCGCGCACAACCGCATCGCACCCAAGAGCAGGAAGCCGCGTGTCCACGCACATCCCCTCGGCTTGAAACTCCAGGCCGTGAGATTTGCGCGGCAGACAGATCCCTCAAATTAGCTTATTTAAGAGACATCCTTGTAGGACTCACTATGTATTGTATCTCACTGTATTATATTACTATTGTAACAGTTAATACAATATAAAGAGTTTCTATTGAGGGATCCCTCAAATTAGCTTATTTAAGGGACACCCTTATAGGACCGACTCCGTATTGTATCTCACTGTATATATATATATATATATATATTCAATGATCCGAACCATCTAAGTTTTAGATATTCACTCAAAGATCATATCAGCTAAAAACTTAAATTCAAAACCAATTGACTACTGAATTAGATTATTGTTATTTTAGTGTTTTCTTCAAGGATCATGTTCATTTATTTTGTTGCTAGCAATACATTAATGATTTTCAATTTTTCTGATTTTTGCAAGAATAATCTATGAATGATGACTTGAAAAATCGAAAGTTTGGATCGTTGAAAAAAAATTCGTAGGGTACCACCCCCAAAGAGTGTCACTCAAATAAAATTAGTTAAGGGATCCCTCTATGGAAGGGACTATATATATATATATATATATATATATATATAGTTACTCTCATCCGTTTGTCCGTACGTTATTATTGTGCAGGAGGAAAATAGGGATTAGTAGTAGAAAATACATGGTGTCCGCCCAATAATAACATCCTGATGTCACATAGGAGAATTTCTTTATATAAACAAAGATAATGCCTAAACCCACATCATCCAGAATATATAAACACGATTCTGCACGAAGACAGGAAAAATTGTACTAAACACGTGGCAAACCACATCTCCAAATCTGGTAACTGCTTACCAAACTAAACCTCGAATTTATAAATACGCCAGCTCTACAAGACTGATGTTTTAGCTCTTGATACTTGGAACCTTATTAAACCTTAAATTGTTTTTCTCGACGCTTCCAGATAACAGTATGCTGCAACCTTATTCTTAGCAAGATTGACAATTTAGGATATCAACCTAAATAGCAATTTCAAACACGCATGCACAGTTGCACAGTCGTGCATTCAGCTACATTAACAATGTGCATTGTGATGAAGCAAATTTTGTCCTACCAGGGTACTTGGAGAGCAAATGCTCCTATTTGCAGGAACATCATTAGTGCAGCTTCTTCCAAGGAAAACAGTTCACACCCATGCATGAACAGAATGCAAATAAGATCATAAATAAGCTTTTGCCTCCCTCAAGCACAAAACTGAACTCCCAAGAATTCCATGCCTAGTTTTCTTCTTCCTCTACCAAAATGTAAAAATATGAAGCCGCAGTACAAAGAAAAAAAACCTTAAAAAACCAACAAACTACTGAAATACAAGTAAATTTCATCCAAATAAGCTCTAGAAACATTCCATCAATATAAGACTAAGACAAAGGAATCATGCAGAAAATACGGAGACCCAAACGGAAATAAAATAAAATAAAACATATATATATAAGAAATGCAAGTAACCTTACAAGGAAAAACTAGAATGTAAACAAAAAGATATCCAAGTGGGATTGAGAGAAAAGGAACATACAAATTCACATATCGAGTTCTTGAATGCATAAACAATACAACACATAACTTACTGTATAAAAAAAAATGCTTTCAGGTTATGCAGTTGCTGTATAATGCCTAATTTGAGCTAGAACCTGCAGCACACACAGCTGGTTTATTGTGGTCGTTTAAAGAATTTTCATCACCATTTTCTGATATCTGCTGATTGTCTGATTGAGGAACCGAACTATCTAAACTATTTGACACACAAGGATCAGTAATTCTACTATCGTCTCTCGTTTCCAGACGCTCCATCATGCGTGATACAGTTGCAAAGCCGGCATTAACTTCTCTTTTAACTTCAGAACCAAGATCTGCCATGGCAGCGTTACGAGAGAACAATCTCTCCTTCCAACCTCTTGTGCTCTTTGAAATTGACTCTTTGTATCTAATAGAAAATATGAAACAAATACGTGTGATGTTTAAGAAACGATAAGGATTTTAAGGAAAAAAAAAATCTCATTCAGAGTCAGTATAAGAAATAGTAAGATTAAAGTACATTTATACCTCGTTGACACTGCATTAAATCGAGCCTTCACAGATTCTGAAAATGATTGCAAGTCTGATGGTCCAGCTCTATCTTGGGTACTCGGGGATGACTGACTAGGCGACCCCCTAAAGGATATGATAATAACATGGTAGTCAATTAACAGCGGAAAAAAAAGACATTAGGATGGGATTTTATGCACCAACATATACCCTGAGAATTAAGAATCTAGTACCTATTGCTAATGGAAGATCCATGTTGATTGGGAGCCGAAACACTAGATCCAGATGCTGAGGCAGAAACAGGACCAGATTGCGAAGAAGGTACTGGAGTGGTCACTTGAGAAGATTCTTCTCCTGTATTCGGAGGAGGCGAAGGAAAAGTTACTGATATTGAAGGAGCTGGTGCACCTTCTCCCATCTGATCAGGGGAGGACGAAGCAGCAGGAGGTGCATTAGGATGGGTGGAGAAGACCAGGAACTGTGGGCGCCCTTGAGTTGATGACCTATTCCTTTGGCCCTCCCTTCTGGCAATGTGTCGTGCCCGACCCATTGCAGCAGCTGCAGCTAAGTGCTGGATTATACGTTCTTCAAGTTCAGCATCATTTACACCCACAGGTACTAGGGGACAAAAATAAAATCATTTGAATAAGATCCACCTGTTCTGATACATTATTACTATATTTAATTATTGACGAGAAATAAAAAAGGCAGAATACAAACATGTTGCAATTCAAAATCTCCAAGAGTTGGATGATGAAATATTGTGGTATTTCGAGGTGGATTAGACCTAATACTTCTCTCCCGTTCTACTCCCTCTAGAAGTTCCTGGCTGCAAACAAAAACAAAATGAAGAACTTATCATTGTGTATTAGTAGTATGAATCAAAAGAATATCAAGACCAGAAATCAAACTCCAAACCTGGTGGGATCCTTCAAGCTGATGGGCTGCCAGCACATAGGGCATTGGGAGCTTCTCTGACACCTACAAGATTAAAACTAAATTTCAAACAAGTATACTTTTGAAAATTTTCAATATTCATCAATATAAACTATTATACTTTTTATAAGTGGCTCATCCTGTCGGGAAAACTTTGTTAGATTCTGTTTTAACTGCTAAGGTGATTGCAACATGACATAAAAGATTCCTAAAGAAATCTTAATAAATACTGAATCGTACAGAAAACAAGCATCAGACATGGAAACAGGTTGAGAAAAGGTGACTAAATATCAGGCGTCATTCAAACTTAAACCAAAACATCCAGGGAAGGACTAAACCTCACTTATTTAACCCTTTGATAACAGATAAAAGTTTAATCATATCTATCTGGATAATCAAAATAACTGAAAGAAAGGTTCATTTGTTCCTAGGCAACCTAAAAGTTCATAAATCATGTAGGAAAGGAGACAAACTTCACGATATGACAGAAAAGTTGTTTGAGGCAGGTAAGCAAACATAACCTAGTAAACATAAACTTAAAGAAGCTAGGATACAGGTTTTAACCCTCTTGACTTCAATTATGCCTTCATCATTATTGTACATGTTAGTTTATGACACACGAAGCTGATAGTGCAAAATGAGATGCCCACCATTAGCTTCGTTTATGAGTCACATGTCTTAACAAACACAGGCCTGACTATTATAATGAATATGTGTCATTCTGACTGCTTCAGTTTAAAACCTTCAAGGTATAACTAGATCTCATTCTTAAATTTCATTAAACCCACAATGCATATTGGTTCATGAATTCACAACTAACCAACAAGTGAATATCAGTTGATAAGCTGAATATTTTGGTTTCCTAGCTAGAACATCATCTCTCTGTACATTCATCACGGAAATTCGATCAGGTTGAGTTTTCCGTCATTTTGTTTGGTAAATTAGAAGGAAGACAAAGATAAGATTGGCCCAATTACTTATTACACAGCAGTCTCTATTAGTAAAGATATGGAACTAGAGTGAGATTGGCCCTAACAGCTTAAAACATTATAATACAACTGATCTAGTCTTTATTTCCATCAGTTTAACCTATTCTCATTTTCCCATTATTGGCTACCTTATAATCCTGAGCTAAAAGTTTATAGTCATTTCATGAACAAGAAAAGATGATCTAACTAACATATCAATAATAAATCAATAAAATACAAAGGCAAATTAACATGAAAATACTAATAAATGGATATCAGAAAATACCACTCAAGAATGCATTGAAGATGAAATTCATGCTTGCAACCGGTCAGCTGCATATAGAAATGAGACTTGGTTACATTTTAAACCCTATAAGAATGATAATAACGCTGGAAAAGATTTATATGTACCGTAGAAGGATCACTGTCACAGAAGGCCTCAAGGCATATACTGCAAGCATCATCACACGCTTCCTGGATTCCACCCTCCACAAAAGCTGCTGCTGATGTCAAGGGGCCTCAGATTTGTTGGTCTCTTCCTTCCTGGAACCTGTAAAGCAATCTTGTAAGCTTAGTAGATATAATTTTTACAACTTCACCAAGCATTTCTCTCTCCTTGGAGAAAAGAAGTATACAAAAAAGAAGGTGAAGATTAATGTGATCCAAACCCATGGAGTTTCAAATTTATGTATATCATCAAATAAATACGAAGTATATTGTTTTGTTTTACTTTGTATTTGCAACACAAGGAAATTGCAGGCCAACATTAACACACCAACATAAACGGATCAAATCAATTCACATAAAGTCAATTAAACAGTTCTCAGCACTGAAAATATATAAAAAAACGACTCCTACCCTTGAATTAGAGTTAAAGGAGGAATTCAAGTCCATTTAAAAAATACTGCATAAAATAAAATTTATATAAACTCGATATCAACAATCATCACCAATTAGACAATCAAGAGTGAATTAAAAATTAAACATTGTATTTAGCATATGTAACATTTTCTTTTAAGAAAAGGGAGAGGGAACTCATACTTGCTGTAGAACTCACAACTGGGGGAGACAAGACTAAACGAAATTAGGGAAATACCTTTGTAATTATTACAATATGTGAGAATCCCATACTTTCTTACCAATGGAAAATGATTTCTGAGCAACCAAACAGTAAAATCGCAAAATATCAAATGGGTAAAGATATACCCTCCATGAAAATTAAGTGACTTGGAATACTACTGCCAACAAAAAATCGATCTTCGATCATTTTGCTGAGATGGAGTTGAAATTGGGTGACGATTATGGAGACAGCGAAGGCCCTAGAGGTAGGGAGGGAGAGGGAGAGAGAGAGAGAGAGAGAGAGAGCAGAGTTTGGTCTGCAATTTGTTTTTCTTTCGGTGAAGTTTTGGCTTTGTTTACTTTTATGAGCGAAGACTTAAGTGCCGCAGAGTAGCGAAGCTTAGCTCGGTCTACGGTCTACGAGGAAGACCATGCGTCACCAAACAGCTGACACGTGGCGTTCTCACCGAATCCGATTGACGATTCTTTCTTCTAACTTATTTTACCCGCCACTCTCTTCTGTCTTTTTTTCATCGTCTTTTTAGCTGTCAGTCCAAAATATTTAAGAAATTACTTTCCTTTGTAAATTAAGAATTTGTAATTTATAATAGGAATAGGACCAACACCAAGAAATTTATTGGAGGATCCTTTTTTTTTTCCTCACACTAATTTAGGAAAGAGTTATTTGCACTTTTACATTAGATTTTTGCATACCCTGAATGAGTGTTAGATATTATTATCATAAATAATAATGAAAAAGTAAGAGATCCTTCATCAAAATCACATAGTAGGTAAAAAAGGGCATTTTCTTCGGTTGAGTAAATATTTATAAAATGAATGCCTAATTGTGCAAAAATATGAATATGGTTTGAATACTTTGGGTTTTTTTTTATTCTTCTCCATAAGGAGATATATAGGAGTTTACATGAGTGTTTTACAAGGAAATAGATACAGTAATCAATTAGGATAGTATCTCTTAATTATACAATGATTTGTCAACTATATAGAATAGGAAAGTAAATTCCTTAATTAATCAAGGAAATAAATTTCATTGATTAATTAGGAGACTCACGTCAACACTCTTCCTCAAGTTGGTGCATATATGTCACCAATGGCCAACTTGGTAAGTGAGTTATGAAATACTCTACCACAAACAGCTTTTGTTAATATATCTACCAATTGATCTTCTGATTTTACGAATGGTAGGCGGATGATCTTCTTTTCAATTTTTTCTTTGATAAAATGTCTATCCACCTCAACTGTTTAGTTCGATCATGTTGAACTGGATTATGGGCAATATCGATAGCTGACTTGTTGTCTCAATGCAACTCCATTGGCTTTTAAGGCTTGAAGCCCAATTCTGTCAAAAGTCTTCTGATCCACAATAATTCACAAATTCCGTGAGCTATTCCTCGATACTCTGGTTCTACACTAGACCAAGAAACCACATTTTGCTTTTTACTCCGCCAAGTGACTAGGTTACCTCCCACGAATGTAAAGTAACCAGAAGTGGAGCGTCTATCTATAATGGAACCAGACCAATCAGCATCTGTATATCCAACAACTTCAAGATCTCCATTTTTTTAGAACATTAATAATTTCATAGAGATTGACTTTAAGTATCTTAAGATCTGATCAACTGCATTCCTATGAGAAACACTCATTGAATGCATAAACTGACTAACCACACACAGCATATGCAATATCTGGTCTTATGTGTGCCAGGTATATCAACCCTCCAACAAGGCGTTAGTACTGTTCCTTATTGGTTGGTTCTTGGTCCATGTCTTCACACACGTGATTCATCTCAATGGGTGTATCAGCAAGCTTACATCCAAGCATTCCTGTTTCAGTGAGTAGATGTTTGTGCCTAATAAAACACAGTCGTAAACTGACCGAAGGGGCTTCCTCTTTTGGCCCTAGGCCCCCTGCTCATTAACAAAAACGCAGCGTTCCGTCAAATGTTTTTGCCTTCTTCAAAACAAAGAAAAAGCGGCAAACGCATAATCATCTCGGCCTCAACCACGACATTTTAGGCCGAGGCCGAAGGACTAAAAAGACACGGCTAAGGATATTAGAGTCAAATCGCCACGTGGTAGCCGGGGCCCACACTTCATTTAATGAAGTAATGCCTCTGACTAGCAAACTCACTGGCTGCAAAGAGGCATTTAATGCACAAGGGAAGAGGGGAAGTGACTAGCGTCAGGATTTGGCGATAGAAATCAGAGTGGTTAAGCATAGATATTCTTACGAAAATTCTTACAGCTTGAGAGATTAGGTCACCAGCTATCAAGATCATTAAATGCGTCTCCACAGAAGCGCATAAACCACGATTAGGGCGGCGACCGAGATTTACCAGGATTTATGGGGTCACACCACCATGCTTCACGATCCTAAATGTCGATTGGACTACCCACTTGCTCTGATCAGGCTCCACCATGCAGATTTTCAGCCTCGATTACTCATCCAGCTCTTCCTATAAATACCAAGTTCAAACTACATTCAAAGGGTTCAAACACCAAACCAAAAGCCTCCCACGGAGCAAATTATATTTTCCTGTAATACACTTTCAATACCTTTACTTGCTTTCCTAGAAGTAGTGATAGATTGTAAGGAAAATCCATTCATCAATATATCATACGACCCTTGATTTTCAAGGCGCCGGAGCACCATCCAAAACCCACCACCAACACCACCACTAAACGGCCTTGTAGCTCAGGCCGTGAACCTGACGGCCGAAATTAGTTCCTCTCTCGGCCACAATCATATAGGAGTCAAAACAGGCGCACCACTTGACCATTTCATCTCAACCGCATCACATCTCGACGCACGGTAGACTGTGCTGGCACGCCCGCGCACAACCGCACCGCATCCAAAAAAAGGAAGCCACGTGTTAAGTGCATATCTCATTGGCCCGGAAGCACCAGGCCATGAGATTTGCGCAACCAACAGTAGATCCATTACATACTTCCTTTGAGATAAAATATACCAGTTTTTGACACTACTTCGACTCCGAGAAAGTACTTCAGATTACCTAAATCCTTCATCTCAAATTCCTGAGACAAATACTTTTGCAACTTTAGTTGCTCTTCTACGTCGTTTCCAGTTACGATTATGTCATCTACATAAACAATCAATGTAGTAAGTTTTCCTTCATCACGCTTCAAGAACAGGATTGCTTTAAACATATAATGACTTTCTCAACTTGCAAACTTGATTTTTCTTGTTAGAAGCTGAATTACATCATGGGGGTAAGTCCATATATACTTCTTCTTCCAAGTCTCCATGTAAGAGTGCATTTTTGACATCAAACTAATGTAGTAGCCAATCAAGATTTGTTGCTAGAGACAACAGGACTCTAATAGTGTTAATCTTGGCTACTAGGGCAAAGGTCTCCTCATAGTCTATCCCATATCTCTGTGTGTACCCCTTCGCCACCAATTTAGCTTTATATCTTTCAACGGATCTATCTGCTTTGAGTTTCACAATATAAATCCACCTACATCCTACTGTCTTCTTTCCATGAGGTAAGGGCACGAGTTCCCATGTGACATTCTTTTGGAGAGCTCGCATTTCTTCATTCACACGGCTTCTTTCCATTCTGGGTCTTCTAGTGCTTTAGTTACACTGTTGGGGATAAATAAGTCAGCCAATTACTTCACATAGTGCACACGTGACTTTGAAAATTTGCTGAGAGATATATAATTATTGATGGGGTATTTCACTTTGGGTTTAATCTGCTTCATATTGTACTCGAGGTTTACCACGGTTCTTCTTCTGGAAGCTGATATGTAGGCTCTGTGCCTTTTGAAATCAAATCATCATGAGATATTTCATTGGTGTTATTAGTTTCAGGAAAAGATGTTACCTGAATGACTTCCTCAGCAGGTGATTGGTGTGGTACTGGAGTTGAAGCAGACAAATCTAATAAAAAGGTTCAATTTCCTCATCCTGATTTTGACAGCGTGGAGACAACTGATCGTTTTCCTCTGGCGATCGGTCGTTGTCTACTGGCAACCAGTCATTTTGAAGCAGGTTCTCTGTATTTGAAGAACTAAAGTGGGACGACCGATTGCTTTCCACTGGCGATCGACCAGCCGCCAGAATTTGCTCAGGGCACCCACACGCTGCCGGCACGTGGGCCAGGCCATAGACTGGCACTATGTCCGAAAATGGTCTCCTGGTTCTCACGAGCGTGTAGGTACTTTCAGTTTCCAATTCGGATAACGTTTGAATCCTGAACGGATCTCGCTTATTGTGTGATTTGGGTTCGATATGTTTCAACTGTTGGATTCCTTCCAATTTGATATATGTTGATCTAGGCACTCCTAGGATCGTATAAGATTTCACGAATCGTAAATCGAAGTCCCGGATATTTCGATTCAGTATTTCAAAGTTTAATTAAACGATAACCGTCCGATTGAGCGATCGTGATTAATCCGACCGTTCGATTTGGACTAAACTTGCAGGATATGGTTATTAAAATGTGTAGAATCTATAGGAACTCTCGGATAGATAGTTTGAGGTCGTGGGCCCCGCGGGCCCGGTTGACCAACATTGGGTAGTTTGACCTCTCGGTTGACTGTGGGTCTTCAAAGGTAGTTTCACCCTTCAAGAAGAATTAAAATGATCTTGTAAACGAGCCTTGACCATTATTTGAATTCTTATGCATTAAATATGAATTGTTTGATTATGGATGGATGTTGAGGTTATTATAATATTTTAGGATTTTTCCGGATGTTGTTTCTAATATTCGAGGATCGTGCATTATTAGAGGCAACGGGATCTCTAAGAGTTATCAACTATATTAGTTATTTAATTACCTATTAGTATAATGATTATTAAAAGTATTTGACTGAGTGTTTTGGGATGATTTTGTTTATGATCACTATGTAATCGATTCGATGTGAATAATATTTAATTAAATATTTGAGTACATGTGTAGGGGGTCTTTTTCTTCCGACAACAAGTGGGCTAGGCTGATGAAGTTGTCCCCTTGTCTGAGTTTGAAAATTGAGCCCCCAAAATGCTTCGAAAGAGCAGCAAGGCCTTAAGAAGTTTTTGGTTATCTTCACCAACCAAAATAACAGCAACTTACAGATTATTTCTTCAGATTTACAGATAAACTTTTGAGCTTGGCATGAGAGGCATGTGGCATGAAAGCAAAATTATCATGGGTTTAGCACTTTAGGAGAGAGGAGTTGTGGGTTCCTATGAAGGTCAGAGGTTCTAATGGAAGGGAAGAGAGGTTCTAAGGAGGCTTGGTGAAGGGTTTTGGGTGATTTTCGTAGCTTCCGGCAGCTTGGCGGAGACTGCCAAAGTTTCTGTCAATCTGTCAGAACAGGGGTAGCAAAGGAAGATGGAGGGAGAATAGCACGAAAATTCCTGGGTTTGCAAGTGAGAGAGAAAGCTTGCTCTCTGAAGGCTGTGGGTTGTGTGTTTGGGTTGAAGGGGTCCTATTTATAGTTGTTGGGGTTTGTTCTTCTCCAAGAAACCCTAATGGTTTCTTCCTTCTAGCTAAGCTTTCCTATTTCTTTCTTCTCCTTTTTCTTGACTTACTTCATGGTGGCAAAGTCAGCTCTGTCCAATCCCACAAAATCAGAGATTTTGGGTGCTCCAACTTCTTCCAACAGCTGCCTCAGAAGGGAGCTTCCCCTTTACCCAATCTTCTTTCTCCTCTTTCTTCTCTTTTCATGGCCAAATCTGAGGAAGAAGGAAGTGAGGTGCGCCTCTGGTCTAAGGGATGGCATCCTTCTTGCGTGCTAATATCCCTTGGTCCCAGAGTAGTCCCTTTCTGTAGAGATGCAGTGGGCAGGTCTAGGGATCCGTACGTGAGATAAGTATTTTAGAGAGTACCGTAGGTATTTCCAGAGCGTGGTACCCAATGCCTGTTGCCAAGAAATTGTAAAAATTGGGACGGAAAGCAATCTTTGAATCGTAGTGAACAAAAGAATAAGCTTCGGTTGCCGTAGCAATAGGCCAATGCATCTTTTGAATCGGTAGTGAACACAAGAGTATAGGCTTTCGATTGTCGTAGGCAATGTGCTGTGGCTCGCAAATAATGAGCCTACCGAAATTTTTTTTTTTGAAAATGGTGCCGACAGGCTATAATGCTTTAAATACGCGTAACTGGATAATCTCATTTTATATATAGGTGCCGTAGGCAGAAATACAAATTCCACCCTACCGTTGGCTAGGGGGCTTTACTTAAAATAGCTCTTGAGATGATCCACGTTCCATGGGTGATCGAGGATCTTCCCATCTGTGCCTCGGAGTCTATAGGTACCGGACCAAAGGATACCAATGACTTCATAGGGCCCTTCCCAAGAAAGTCCGAGGGTTCCTTCCGTTGGGTTTTTGGTTGCAAGCGAAACCTTGCGCATCACCCAGTCCCTGATTCTGAAGGAGCGGGGCCTGACCCTCGAGTCGTAATACCGAGAGACGCGCTGTTTGTATGCTTTGTTCCGAAGGTTGGATACCGTTCGGCGTTCTTCGATTAAGTCCAGGCTTAACGCAAGCGCAGCCTCGTTCGCCTTCGGCTCGAAACCTTCCGTTCGGTAAGATGACTTGCCGATCTCGATCTCTACTGGGACAACGGCTTCTGAGCCGAATGCAAGGCTGAAGGGAGTCTCCCCTGTTGAGGTCTGGTAGGACGTCCGGATGGCCCACAGAGCTTCGGGAAGCTTCTCCGGCCAGGCGCCCTTGGCACTATTGAGTTGCCGTTTCAAGAGTTTTTTGATAATTTTGTTCACGACCTCTACCTGTCCGTTCGACTGAGTGTGAGCTGGGAGGCAGAGAATAGGTCGATTTTGAGGCGACTGCAGAACTGCCTGAAGAGTTCCGAATCAAACTGCCTACCGTTATCGGTGATGATGGCATATGGGATGCCGAAGCGGCAACAAATGTTGGTCCAGACAAACTCCTCGACTCTTGCTGCTGTAATGGTGGCCAAGGCTTCGGCCTCAACCCATTTCGTGAAGTAGTCCATGGCAACGATTGCATATTTAACCTGTCCCTTGCCTTGCGGCATGGGTCCGATTAGGTCAAGCCCCTATTGGGCGAATGGCCATGGGCTCACGATTGGCATGAGAGGTTCAGCAGGTAGGTGGGGAACATTGCCAAACAGTTGGCATTTGTCGCACTTCTTCACCATCGCTATTGCGTCCCGATGCATTGACGGCCAATAGTAGCCCTTCCGGAAGGCTTTGTGGGCTAGGGATCTAGAACCGGAGTGATCGCCGCAGACACCACTGTGGATCCCCCGAAGGACGTACTCGCCCTGCTCTTCGGTGATGCATTTCATGTAGGGGTCATGTAGCCACGCTTGTACAGAACATCATTGATGACAATGTACCTTGCCGATCGGTAACGTAGCCTTCTTGCCTGGGCCTTGTCCTCTGGAAGGATACCGTTCGCCAGGTAGGTGTATATTGATGACATCCAGGTGTCTTCGTACAGAACAGTACATACGTCAACAGAGGTGATGCTTGGCCGGGCTAAGATCTCGACAGGGACTTATCGGCCAATTTTGTCGTTGATTGCCGAAGTTAGCTGGGCTAATGCATCGGCATGGCTGTTCTCCGATCTATGAACCTGCCGAATTTCGTAGGCCTGGAATTGCCGAAGTAATAGGAGTGCTGATGACAGGTAGGCTGTCATAGATGCGTCTTTCGCTGCGAAATCGGCAGTGATCTGGTTCACGATGAGCTGTGAGTCGTTGTGGATGCTGACCTGCTTAGCCCCATGCTCTTAGCTAGCCGAAGGCCGGCTAAGAGGGCTTCATATTCAGCCTCGTTGTTGGACGTTCGGAAGCCGAATCTGATGGCATACTCCATCTTGGTTCCGTCAAGGGCGGTGAGTACCAGACCGGCTCCGCATCCCTACTAGTTTGCCGAGCCATCCACGTCTAGGATCCAGATAGGATTTGACTGGTCCTAACCGGCTACCATTCGGTAGGCCCTCAATGGAGGGGTTTTCCCAGGTTCTGATGCCTTCGAATGTGTCACAGTTCAGCGATGAAGTCTGTCACGGCTTGCCCCTTCTCGGCAGGCCTTGGTTTGAACTGCACGTCGAACTCTCCCAGCTCGATCGCCCATTTGACCAGTCTGCCGGACGTTTCTGGCTTTGAAAAACTTGCCGAAGAGGCTGGTTGGTCAGGACGATAATGGTATGGGCCTGAAAATATGGTCGCAATCGCCGGGCAGAAACTATAAGAGCTAAAGCCAGCTGCTCGAGTGAAGGGCACCGAGGCTCTGCCCCCTAAAGGGCTTTACTGACGTAGAAAATCGGTAGCTCTGCCTTCTCTGGGATCCGTATTAGCACTAACTAACGGCAGTACGGGATACCGATAGATACAAGGAGAGAATTTCTCTAGGTAGGGGCTTAGATAGTAGTGGCGCCCTAGCCATGTAGTCCTTCAAGTCTTGAAATGCCTTGTCGCATTCGGCAATCCACTCTATATGGTGTTGCCCCCTTTCAAGGCTTTGAAGAACGGTGCGCACTTATCTGTGGCTTTGGAGATGAAGCAAGTGGGGACTGCCACTCGTCCGGTAAGGCTCTGGATGTCCTTCTGTGTCTTCGGCACCTCCATTTTGATTATAGCTTTGATCTTAACGGGGTTTGCCTCGATACCCCTCTGGCTGATCATGAAACCGAGGAATCTCCCGGAAGATACGCCGAAGGCGCACTTCGTTGGGTTGAGTCTCATTCGGTAATCCTTCAAGATGCCGAACATGAGCAATAGGTTTTTCATATGCTCTCCTGCCGTTCGGCTCTTTACTAGCATGTCATCCACATATACCTCCATTGTACTGCCGATCTGCTCAGCGAAGATTCGGTTGACCAGTCTCTGGTAGGTTGCCCCCGCATTCTTCAGGCCGAACGGCATGACGTTATAGATGCCGTGTGTTCGCTGTCGGCAAGGTGCATGAAGATCTGGTTATATCCAGAGTATGTGTCCATGAAGCTGAGCAGTTTGTGATCGGCAAGTGGCGTCTACCAGCTGATCGATGCGTCGCAATGGGAAGCTGTCCTTCGGACAGGCCTTGTTCAGATCGGTATAATCTTGGCACATTCGCCATCCGCCCTTTGCCTTCCGAACCATGACAGAGTTTGCCGGCCAGTCCGGGTATACAGCCTCCCGGATGAAGCCTATGGTCATGAGTTTGTCCATCTCGTTCTTCATAGCTTCATACCGTTCGGCATCATAGGATTGGCGCTTTTGCCTGACGGGTTTGAAGGCTGGTGAGATGCTCAGCTTGTGGCTGATGACATCGGGGGATATGCCTGGCATGTCGTTGTAAGACCAGGCAAAGACTTCCGAGTTCTGCCGAAGGAATTGGATGAACTCGGCACGGAGGGTGGCGTTCAGCATGGTACCGATCCTCACGCACCGATCCGATCAACTTTCATCCAGCGCCACAGTTTCGAGGTCCTCGGCAGGTTGTGCCACCGGAGTGGACGTTTCCTCCTTTGGATCATCCACTGATTCGTTACCGTTCGGCAAGTCTACGACAGTCAAGGTCTCCTTTTGTTTCTGAGGGGCTGCCGATTTCAATGCCGTGGCGTAGCAATTTCGAGTGCTTACCTGGTCGCCCCCGATTTCAATGCCGTGCCGTAGCAGATTGGGAACTTCATGAGTAGCATGTCGGGGGACAAGTGGGCCTTGATCCCCGTGAGTGTTATTCGGCCGACTATGATGTTGTAAGCCGTCGGACAGTCCACCACAAGGAACTGGTCGTAGACCATGGTCCTCCGTGGGGCCATCCGAAGGCAATTGGCAAGCTGACACTGCCAACTGGCTGGACCAAATCTCCCGAAAAGCTAAGGAGAGGCGAGAGTGCCTGTTGACTTGACTGTCATCTATCTCGAGTTCTCTGAATGCATCGGCAAAGATGACGTTTACCCAATTGCCAGTGTCTATCAGAATTCGTCCGACATCGAATTCAGCAATCTCGGCTAGGATGATCATAGGGTTGTCATGCGGGTAAATGATTCCTTCTTCTTCTTCTTCAGAGAAAGTGATAGGCTCCCACCTGACCTTTGGCATCTTTGCGTGCCGGCTACTCTCAATGCCGAGGAGGTGGGGGTACTGTGTCGCTCTGACATACTGCTTCATTGACCAGTTAGATGCCCCGGCGAAGGTCGGGCCTTCACTGATCGTGCTGATCATGTTGATTTGCCGATTGGCGTTCGGCACTGGCGCCTGCTGCGGCCTGGCTATGTACTGATCCAGTTTGCCTTCTCGAATCAGCCGCTCGATAATTTTTCGCAGACTTATGCAGTCTTCGGTATTGTGGCTGTTCTGCTGATGGTATTGGCAGAATTTTCCTGTAACCCGGCCTTCCTGCCGACTCGCCTTCCGGAATGCTGGCTTTGGGATGATCTCGTTTTCGTTCATCAGCACCGCTTCGTAGGAGGTATTGAGCAGGGTGAACACCTCCGTCCCTTGGTTATGAGCTGGCATCGGCGCTCGGTAGTTATCCCTGCCGTACTTGCTCTTATTCTTCTTGGAATGTCCCTTCTGGGAGCTTTCAGTATCTTTGCGCTTGTGGCTGTCAGGATATTCGGCAGCTTGTGCTGCTGGCACGAACGGCGATGCCTGTGCCGTGGAGGACCGCTGTATGGGTTCACTCTACCGAGCTGTGGGCTCGGCCCTCGAATTGAAGTATTCGGCTTTGGCGTGAATTGCCGCTTGCTTCATGAGTTCATCGTACGTGCGCCAATTGCTGCTATGTACCAGATACCGAAAGTGTCATGACCGTAGGCCACTCTGAAGGCGTCGTAGGCTGCCCTATCGTCGGTATCCGGACATCTTGAGTATTCATGGCTGAATCGTGCAGCATACTCACGCAACGGTTCGTCATCTCTCTGCCGGATGGTATACAGATCATCGGCAGAGTACAGTCTGTCCGTTTGAATCATAAAATGGTTCAAGAAGATTTGCTTCAGCTCGTCGAAGGAATCGACCGTTCCTGGTTCCAATCAGTAGAAGCAGTTCAGAGCCGCCTCTGTGAGCAAAGAGGGAACAGCAGGCACAGTCCTTCGTCGCTTAGCCCTCGGCACCTTACGGCCAATTGGAAAGAGTGGAGGTGTGTTAGGGGATCCTCTATTCCTGTGTAAGGGGTTATGCATAGGGGCTGTACGTCCCTATCCTGCCGTGAGTGCCTTATGCGTTCGGTGAAGGGTCCTAGCCAAAGCCTTCCCCAGTCCGGCTCCTGTGAGTGTGTCCTATCGTCCTCCATCTTCTGTACTCTCTGGAGGAGGAGGCGAATGACGGGGTCCCTGTCCGGTATGTCTTCCGCAGCTTGATCCACCGATCGCTGCTGGGACCTGACAAGGTTAACTTCAGAGAACTTCGTCGGCGTTGCCGAACGGTAGGACGATGACCGATTTGTGGAAGGGATGCACTCTTGGTCAGACTCCGCCGTGGACTCCAGAACTAGTATCCTTCGTATCGGAGACTTCCTCCCTAGACCCCTCAAGCGGGGATCGTCTAGGTGTGCATTGATCCTGATTGGCGATCCCTGCCGTTCAGTTTGTCGTTCGACTTCCCGGTCCAGCAGCCTATGGCGACAATCGGAATAGACCTTCCTCGATACGTGGGGCTTATTCTTTGGCGCCGGAACTATCAACTGCCGAGATGGCGCAGGTGTTGCCCTTGCCGCCTACTTGCCCTTCCTCTGCCGACAGGGAGTCTGTAAGCTCTCGGACGATCGATCGGTCTGAATGTTTTGTGTTTGTTGCTGGTTCAGCAACTGCTGTGTTTCATCCACCCTGGACGAGAGGAAGTTGTTGTGTTCTTGTAGCTTAGCCATGTCCTGCCGAAGGGACACGACTTGGGCTAAAAGTTCCGCGTTTTCAGCGGGTTGGAGTACAGGTGGATTAGTTGCCGGGGGTATATGGGGGTGGTGCTGGGCTAACCCTGCTTGGCATACCGAACGGCATCCCCTCTCGCGTTACGAATGTAGTTTTTTCAGTGGTCCCCATATGCTCGGGACAAAGGGTCGATTTGTTTAATCGTTTCCCACAGCCGGCGCCAAACTGTTGACGCCAAAAAGTGATTCTCTGACTTAGAGGGTCAACTTAGTAATTTAAAGCCTTCGGTAACTCAAAGGCCTTGGAAGAGAGCGTGATCTGCAAAATAAGAGAACGCTCGGTAAGACTTTGGGCACCGATGTGGTACCGGCTGAAGGCTCTCCGATGCTTAAGTAAGTTCGGGATTAGAAAGTTCAACTGACAGATCAATAGGCTTGTATGCCGTACGTTCTGATTACCTCTATTTTGGGGTAGTTGGCCTCTTTTATAGGCCTTGGGAGGTGTGCTCTTTGTTGATAATTTCGATGTGGGACTGTGGGCATCACTGGGGAGCATGCCACGTGTCTCATGAGAAGGTGTTGCCCTAAATGGTGAGATCGGTAGGTAGGGTGCCGAGGGCACCTCTGACCAGGCTCGATTTGCTCCAGGCGTCTTGCTCTTATTGGCTGTTTATTTTCGGTGTAAACAAGTTTTACTGTCTATTGCAGATGTAGTCCACCTATACATTCATGAACTCTATGATGCATTGTAATGATATGATATGTAAATTGTGGCAATTTTTTAATGTGAAATTTATTGGTGGTATGGCAATCAAAGAATTTAGTTTGTGTGGGTTTATTATGCTAAGTCCCGATAACGGATAAGTCTGTCAATGAAAAGTAAGCAACTTAAGGGGCTTTGCCCACAAGATATTGAGGAGGTATAGTTTTGTGTTAACCTGGATATGCATCTTGTCTCATTGCGGTCAAATGGGACTTCAGATTTTTGTGAGTTTTTTTTTTTATACCATAACACATAGTGATGGGTCATGTACTTGAGGTTGGGAAACTCAAACATTGGGTTGTTTCTAGGTTTCTTCTCGTATTTTTTTGCAGGGCTTCTTTTCCAAATTAAGTATATTGCTCATCACAATCAACATTTGCTGCATGTGAAATGGCCTATATGTTTGATGACTGGATATGAAAAATGCTCAAGATTTAGAATCTTCATCAGTAAAACTATTATGATGATGCTCTAGGTTTAAACTATGCCTATCTAAAAACACGATGGTTGGATTACTTGCTGGAGAGAAGAATTCAGGATCTCTAATTCCTGCTAAATTCAGGTCCAAGAATCTATTCTACACTTTTCCTGGGTTAATTGATAATTCCGGTTGGAGGGTGAGATAGGATGTGGTGTCTGTGTTCTCTAAGGATCTAACTCTAGACCAAAATGTGCCAGTTATTTGCATTATTGTTGGTTTGAACTTCGACCATATGGAGACTAAAGCGGTTCAGTTTTCTAGCTCTTTAAATACTTGATTTCCCCACTTCAATGTCTCTTAAGTTCTGTTTAACTGTAAGTAGCTTGAATATCCCTATAAAAGATATAATATCGCAATCTGAAACTTATTGTAGAAAGCTATATTTATGTGTCCTGACTATGCGGAGGCCTCAGGACTTCTCTCTTGTCCTGTCATGCCATATGAAATGATATTTTTCCACTTCTTGCTTGATGCTTATAAACATTGTTCTCCTTTTATTTTATGTCTATGTTTGATATCGGGAATGATTAGCAACATTCTAACCCTCCGATTTGTTTTCACTACTACAAAAATTGAAATAGACGACGGGAATCCACCATCGCATAGCATGTTTTCAAACCGATGTGAAATCGACCGCCATCTTTTAATACATAAAATAACGACAGAAAATAACCGACGTCGTTAATACATTCCACGTCGTTAAAACAATTAAAACCAACGTCTAATTCATACATAAAAAGCAGGTACCCAAAGTCCCAACCCACCTAGTGCCGATAGCAACTCTCTCTCCGGCATGAAAATTCTCATTCTGATTTTCACCAAAACCAACTCCAGCCCCTACCCCAGCCACCCCATGCCCGACCCTTCTCTCTCTCTCTCTCTCTCTCTCTCTCTCTCTCTCTCTCTCTCTCTCTCATCCTTCGAAGTATGGCTATAATCTTTGGATCATCCAATTGAAGGCTTGAAGCTCTCAAACCACAAAAATTTCTTGTTGGGTAATAATTATTTTCTTAATCTCTTTACTTTTTCATCTCACAAAAAAATGTTGCAACAACATCAAAGAAAGCCTTGTCCAATAAAGCGCAAGTCTAGAATGCTCCTCAAAGATTTCCTCAATGAGAATTCTAACTCATGTTCTTCAAGTGGGTTCAAATCATTCCCTAGAAAGCAATCACCATTCAATCCCAGCAGTCCCCAGAAGAACCTCATTGAATTTGATCCAAAACCAACAAGTTCAAACTCAAAAAATAACCCCACCATTACCAGAAAATTACTCAAAAGCAGATCAAAGGCAGCCTCCACCACAATCTCAGCCTTCCAGTCCCTCATGAATGCAGTTAGAAACATCCCATTTACCACGGTAAAATCTCCCTCCTTTTTACCTCTAAGCCTCCTGGGTTGGGAAGATGATGGTGGTTGTGGTGGGTTGAGTGTTGTATTTGTGAGAGGGATTAGAGAAGATGATGGTAGGGTTGGGTGTGGCTGCCAACCATTCCAATGCCATCATAGCAGCCAGTGACCCACCCCCTTCCCTGAACGCAACTCACCCCCTTCCCCGAACACAACCCACTCCGACATCCAAAAAACAAAAAGAAAACCTTTTACCACCCACTGACCCAAACCCATTAGCGCCCTTTACCCCTAAAACAAATAATAATCCTTTGTTCTGCAGCTTGATTCTTCTTCTTCTTCCCATTGTAGCTCGATTCTTCTTCGACCCCTAGCTCCCCACTTTGTTATCTCCACTCCCGCCATAAAAAATCCAACCCCGAGCTTTAAACAATTCCCAACACCTAGCTCCCTACTCTGTCATCTCCACTCCAACCACAAAAAATCCAATCCCAGCTTCCCCACCAAAACAAAATCAAATCTTAAAGAGGGAGATGTGCGAAGGCAGTGAATCTCTGAATTCAAATATGAACTCAAACCCGAATTTGCCAAGAATATCTCAACGTCGTCAGCATCCTAAGCCCAGATTGTGATGAAATTTAAGGGAGACAGAGAGGTAGAGAGAGAGAGAGAGAGAGAGAGAGATATGGCAGGTGAGGTTTTTTATTTTATTTTTATTTTATAAATTTATATATTTTTTAATAACTTTATTTATATTATTATTATTTCAAATTTCAAATTTCAAATTATTTTATTTTATTTTCACATGGAAATGACCAATTTACCCTCATATTTAACGGCAAATTGGATGAAATGTCGAGGATTTAGACGGCAGGGGGGAAATTGGTGAAAAAAAAATTCATATCCTTAATTTTCTTTAAAAAAAAGGATAGGGGCTAATTGAAAGCGAGCTACAAATTTAGGGGATATTTCAATAGTAAACCCTTTTTATTTTTATTTTTCATACTTTTTAAGAGTAAAAAGTTTGAATCAGGTGGATGGGGTTTGACAGAGGATGGAGTGAGAGAGATAGAGAAGATTAGGTACAAGTTCAGGGGGCAAATCACTAGTATACCCTAAAATTTAAGATTCAAGATCACTGATAAAATAATAGAAACATATGTTCAAGTCATAATAATAGGCTACACACTAGCTTTGCAGTTCTATTTGATGTATTCTAACTCGAGTGTAAACTGGCTTTCTCTTGGCACTCAAAGTAAAAGCAAGAACTTTAACATTTGAAACAGAAAAATTACAAAACTTAATGGATACCAAATAAATCTTAGACACATCCAAGTTAGTCGAAGGTCCATACTGATGAACTAATAACATCAACATGTGATTACATCTTCTGCTACACATATCTCAGAATCATCATATTACTAGACTTGATAATTTTCCAAGCCTATCTGCACTAACCTTTGATGCAGGCTCAAAGTGAATTGACGATATTAAATCATAGCACTTTGTATAGGGCTCAAGAGAGTTATAATCCATCACCAGAAATGTCGCAACCACGGACATTAGCAAAACTAGAATTGAAATTTTATAAATATAGTATAAAGAATAAACGAAGAAATAAAGAAGAAAATGAACGAAGAACCAAGGAAGAACTCCACTCACCATTTGACTATGGTAGCAATACGTTTGCGAACAAACTCTACGTACAAAGATTCCCAATCTAATAGGGTATTTGTGGGTTTTAAATTTGAGGGTATTTGTGTTTATTTAGGTTAGTTTTCTTCTATATTTGAATTTTTTTACAAAAACTGACATTTTTTAAATTAGGGGTCAAATTTTGGCTATTTGTGGTAAATTCTCCAGTACCGTACCGTATCAAATTTTCACTCTCTCGAACTCGATCTCTGTCTCACTTTCAGTCTCTGGATTTCTTGATCTGTCTCTGTCTCACTCTCTTAATCTCTCGATTTCTCCATCTTTCTGATCTGTCTCAGGCTCTCAGCCCTCTCTCAACTCTCTGGAATAACAAGCAGCTCCAAATCGACAAAGGGACAAATGGTAAGTTTGTTGTGATTTTTGTTAATTTATTTAGGGTTAATTAAATACGAATGAAGTTGAGGGAATTCCTTGTCCAGAATGTTGATAGTATGCTAGGAAATGTTGAATCTGTCAGGGGGCCGTTCATATTAAGTACTTGAAATTCTGAAATTATATCCCCACTTTTGAAATTATGTATAAAATTAAACAGAACCATTTTACTAAATTTCTTTATTAGATGTCAACAATTCTAACGTGGTCATCAACCAATGGTGTGAGAGGCCAGATGGGTTTGATCATCTTGGAGCAGAAAACCCATTAGGGTACTGTGATCTAGAAGATGTTAAACAGTTGATTAGTGGTTGGAATAATCTTAATATTAGTGTTAATGGGTCGAAGTCTAACAGCCTCTTTTCCAATGTTGATGAAAACAAGACGGAAGAGAAGGTCATGTATTTCTACTGAGAACTGAAATGCTAGTAATTGAGTACTGACTGACTGCAGTTTAGTAAAATGATCAGAAATATTTGATGGGGGTATGAGGTGGTGGGGGAGATTCAGGAAAAAAAAAATGAAAAAAGAAAGAAAGATTGACTCAGTTTCTTTCCTAGGGGTCTATATGCGTTCTGAAATTTGCAAAAGTACTACTTCTGATGATATCTGAAATGAAACCTCTCTGGATTTTTTGACAGTACATGGTAAAAGCTTCTTTTTAATTTTGTGCATTTCTCTTTGGGAGGTGATTGATGATGATGATGATGATGTTATGTTGTTGTTGTACGGTCCTTCACTGCAACTTCATTTTTGAAATTGTTTTTATTTTTTATTTTTAAAGTGTTATGAAAACTAGAGAGAACTTGTTCTCATCAAGATAAGAACAAGAATCTTTATGTAAAAATAAACCAAGCATGCAATGTTTGCTTTGTTACTATTTTAATAGTTTCCATTCTCAGCTTTGTTAAAAATTGACTGAGCTTTGTTATTGGGTAAGGAGCTGCATAGGAGTCGAAAATTCTCCTTCACATACAAAATCTGCATTTCTTTTTGTTAATTACATCATGAATTGGTGCCTGATGTTTTTATTGGTTCCTGGCCACCTGAGCTAAATTGGTTACTGCTTCGTTTTTATTTTTATAAATTGGTGCCTGTTGTGGTATATGCAAATGATGGGGATACTTGAATTCAAATCATGGGCTGCAAATGAAGCTTGGATTGCATGACTTTCTGCTTTTGTCATTTATGTTTGGATTGTCTTTGTAATTTTGTAAGCCATAAAGCATAATTTTAACTATTTTGGTTTGTAAGCCATAAAGCATGAGTCTTAACCATTCGGATTTGGTTGATTTGGATATTGAATCTGTTGAGGGATATTGATTTGGTTGATTTGGATATTGAATCTGTTGATGGATATTGATTTGGTTGATTCGGATTTGGATATTGAATTTGTTGAATCTTTGAATCTGTAACTTAGGCATCACTTATTTTGGTGAATGAATATGTTGAATATTGAATTGGTTCATTTTTGAGTTGTGTCATTTTGGTTCCGAAATGGTATTGTACCATGCCGATACCGATTTGGTACGGTACCAACTTTGGCAAACGATAATCCCATACCATACCATACCGGTTTTAATTTTTGGTATCGGTAACGGTACGAGCTGAATATCGTACCGTACTGTACCGTGCCTACCCCTAAGAAAAACAAAGAGAAACAGAGAAAAAAAGCGAGTTTGATTTTGAGTATTAATTAGCTAATGTTTTGTTTACAGTTGTAATTCAAATGAAATGTGACATTCTTGGAAATTCCAGTTTGAAAGGCCAATACTTTTAATTCCTTGCTTGCTGAGCAATCATCAGTCGTTGTTATTGTATTTTTATATGTTTTATTATGGTTTGGATTCTTGGAAGGATGATCATATATTTGCAGTATGACATTGTTCATGCATGATACTTCGGTTTTTTTTTGAACAAATTATGGTTACATATGTTAAAAGATTAAGACCTGCATTTCTCTCAATTTGTTGAGTTGGGTTCAAATTTTGGTTCAATTCAAAGATGATCTTTGGTAACTAGAGTCTGTTCTGAAATTTTGGTTCAATTCAAATTTTGGTTTTAATTTTAGGGTGTTTTTAGAGTAGTGGGTATTTTGAGGGTATTTGGTTTGAATTTGGTTTGAATTTATGAAAGGAATGAAGCTTGTTTGTAACCTAACCCTATTTTTGTTTTCATTCACAGTTGTTTAGCATCTCTACTGTTGAGCTTTGAAAGTTTCGAAGATTTTGTTTAAATGGAGGTAAATATGTGCTGCTAACCCTATTTTTGTTTTGTTTTGAGTTAATATGTTTGTATTCTGTAATTTGTAATCTGTTTTGTTGATTTAGTGTATGTGATTTAAATCTATATAAATCTGTTTTGACTCTGTTTAAATCTGTTTTTTGGATAATATATATGTTTTAATCTGTTTATGGATAGGAAAGTTCTGTTTTGACTGTTTAAATATGTTAATTGGATAATATATATGTTTTAATCTGTTTATGGATAGGAAAACTCTGTTTGGACTCTGTTTAAATCTGGTTTTTGGATAGGATATATATTTTAATATGTTTATGAATAGGAAAATCTATTTTGACGGTTTAAATCTATTTTTTGGATAGGATATATGTTTTAATCTGTTTATGGATAGGAAAACTTTGTTTGGCTGTTTAAATATGTTTATAAGCATCAAGCAAGAAGAGGAAAAATATCATTTGAAATGTCATGACAGGACAATAGAAACGCCTTGGGGCCTCCACATAATCAGGACATGTAAATATAGCTTTCTACAATAAGTTTCAGATTGCGATATTATATCTTAATAGAGATATTCAAGCTACTTACAGTTAAACAGAACTAAAGAGACATTGAAGTGGGGAAATCAATATTTAAAGAGCTAGCAAACTGAACCGTTTTAGTCTCAATATGGTCAAAGTTCAAACCAACAATAATGCAAATAATTGAGACAACATTTTGGTCTAGAGTTAGATCCTTAGAGAACAGAGACACCACATCCTATCTCACCCTCCTGCCGGAATTAACAATTAACCCAGGAAAAGTGTAGAATAGATTTCTTGGACTTGAATTTAACAGGAATTAGAGATCCTGAATTCTTCCCTCCAGCAAGTAATCCCACCATCGTGTTTCTAGATAGGCATAGTTTAAACCTAGAGCATCATCATAATAGTTTTACTGATGAAGATTCTAAATCTTGAGCATTTTTCATATCCAGTCATCAAATATATAGGCCATTTCACATGCAGCAAATGTTGATTGTGATGAGCAATAAACCTAATTTGGAAAAGAAGCCTTGCAAAAAAATACGAGAAGAAACCTAGAAACAACCAAATGTTTGAGTTTCCCAACCTCAAGTAGTTTGAACATGACCCATCACTATGTGTTATGGTATAACAAAACAACCACAAAAATCTGAAGTCCCATTTGAACGCAATGAGACAACATGCATATCCAGATTAACCCAAAACAATACCTCCTCAATATCTTATGGGCAGAGCCCCTTAAGTTGCTTCCTTTTCATTGACAGACTTATCAGTTACTTGGACTTAGCATAATAAACCCTTACATATCATACCATAACAATGCATCATAGAGTTCATGAATGTATAGGCTGACTACATATGCAATAAACAGTAAATTGAGAGAAAAAATTTGAATTATGGGGCAGATGATTTCAGACCTTAGAGACTTATCAGTTTTAGATGTGCTGTCAAAAACCTTTGCTTCTGCTTTTTGTTGGTCATTTTGAGCATGAATCTATGAACTGTCTCTTTTTTGTATAGTGAAATTGATGGTAGTTGTTACAGATGGTTCCATTTTGCTACTGAAATGTGATTATTTGCTGAAAAATTCGGACATGGGAACTCGGAGTGCATTGTGGAGTTTTGCCAACATGTTTTTCACGTGTGGGGTCATAGGAGTCTATGTTTCAGATCGATTTGTGGGTGTTGCTCCAGTGCGCGGTTTCTCTATGTCGCCTACCTTAAATCCTGGAACTACTTCATTGATGGGCTTGCCAATTGGTTTGTACATTGAGAGATATCTCAAACAAATTGTTGTTCTGTGCATTGTGATGGTGCTTATTTAGTGGTGTGGTTGCAGATGACTATGTTTTGGTGGAGAAACGGTGTCTTCAAAACTACAAGTTTTCACATGGTGACGTGGTTGTTTTCAGGTAATTTTTGCCCCCAGTGCTGATCGAATGCCATTTATGCTTGGTGAATTATAATAAGCAATTAGGCTTGTTGGAACCTTTTGCAGTTCCCCAACCAATCACAAGGAGAGGCACATAAAGAGAATAACTGCATTACATGGTGAGTGGATTGGAACTCGTCATTCCTATGATGTGCTGAAAATTCCAGAAGGACATTGTTGGGTTGAGGGAGACAACTCATCTTCTAGCTTGGATTCAAGATCATTTGGCCCAGTAAGTTTCCCTTTTGTGCACTAACAAGAAGTAATTTAATGATACCATAACATATCATTATGGTCATCATTATTGATTATGTCGCCGAGGATGTGGAACCATACACCAACTACTAGGTATTTGAATTTTCTTAGATGATGTCAAATAACTCTGCTTTTGTATGGATTATTCAGAAAATTTATAATGTGGAGTAGGAAGTAAATCGTTTTTCTGTTACTTTTACTTCTGGCTCCAAAATGAGATTATTTATACATGATAAAATTCAAATGCTAGATAGGAAAATTAGTTTGGCAATGGCACAAAAGTTGTCATTTTGAAAAAAAGTTGGCAACTCGAGCTTATTCTAGCTGCTTTTGTTGTCATTTGGAAACATCTGTAGAATCTTAGTGATGTTTGAAGTACTCTGAGATTTTCTTCCAGAAGTTTCTTTTGAACATTCTCAACTTTACGTATTTAATAGTAAGCATGCAGCTTGTGCTGGTGACTTAGCTAAATGCATCATATTGCAAAAGTGGCTAACTTAGGCTGTCTTCTCTATTTCTGACACTTTGGCTAAGTTAGACAAGCTGTTTGTTGGCAGATTCCTCTGGCTCTAATTCAAGGAAGGGTTACTCACATTGCGTGGCCTCCTAAGAGAATTGGTGCTGTTGAGAAAAGAACACCCCAAGACACAATTTCTTCTTCATAGTTGGACATCACTTGCGGATCCCATTTTTTCACAGGGAAAGCGTACTTCTTTGTAGACTCTTTATATTTTTTTTACCATACGTCATGGCAGCACCTTCTGATTGGATTTTGTTTATCAAGGAAAATCAAATTATGGATCTTGCAACTTCTAACTCTGCTAAGGGTGCATTCATCAATTCATCATCGCATATAACTAGCAACAGCGGTCCAAAATAATCAAGTTTCTTTGTTTTAGCTCTATTATGGTTTGAAATTTTAGTTATTTTTATGTGTTGAACCTTTGCCTATTGATCATGAAACTAACAAGAATGTACTTTGTGATTCAAGAGACACACACAATTCACTATGAGCTATTTTTGTCACTTGCTTTTGGCCAATGGAAAGAGGACAAAAAGAGTTGCCATGGCTAGTTGGATTGGATGTATAACAAACAATCCCAGGCTGGTTAATGGCTTACATGAAATCAGGGAATAAAAAAAAGAAGATAAAGCTTCCCAAACATATGAAAATGTGAGTCAATAAAGATGTCTTCTTAATGGCAGAGAGCCTCTCCTCTCCTATCGAAATGGGTTTCTTTGCTTGGTCTAGTCAGTAATCTGAAACGTTTGTTGTGTCCTTTGGCACCTTCTTGGAATTAGTCTCATGTCCACTCATGTCATGTCCCTAGCTAAAAAGAATGAGTCATCTCTTGGAATATTCTCAATTGAACCTTGGGTTATTCTTTGCACTGTCTCTTCGCTTTTATAGCTAGAAGTTTTCATAAAAAAACTAAGAAAAAGAAAAAGATGCTCCCATCCTTCTTGCACTGTGGTTTTACCCTATAGCCGACAGTTGTTACCAAACAACTAAGCCCAGGATAGGGTTTTTATTATCTTTTTTTCCCAAAATAAAGGTACTTTTTTTTTTTGTGTGTAAAATTTCTAACATGGCTGATCGTTTGCGTGCCAGAACAAACGAGATTCAGGAGCTGAATACTGAAAATTCGTCTCTTTGGAGAATGCTTCATGAGTCTTAACAGGAGGTTGAGAAAATTAAAGAGGAAAATAATTCCTTGTTGAAACTGGTGAATTCATACTCTATTGATACGCAGACAAGGCTTGACATGATGCAGATTTCCAATGAAAAGATTCTGGGAGACCACGAAAGGCTCATGGCTAAGCTTAAGAGGCGCCGTCCTCTTCCTTCGGAGGTTTCCAGAACATAATGGAATTTTATAGATTTTATAGAGCCTCCACCTTCCTTGTAGGTGAAAAAATCTATCTGTTGTATGCTCATTTCCTGTTATAATTATTGCACAAATTCTTAAACTCGCACTGGTGGTTTTCACGTCTTTTCAAAATGACAATTTGGAACCTTGTGCCTTAAAAGTTCAAATAACCACATCAAATCTCTCAAATTACATATTTCATGCACATCAAATCTCTTGCAAATTCTAAAACTTATACTTGGATCCATGGGCTTCTGGCCCATATCATATAATATAACAAAATATGTGGGGAGCCTCAATTCATCCTTTGAGGTTTATCCTGATATTATCCATTTCACGGTGTATTATTAACAATCGGAATTCACAAAATATATTTCTTCCTTGAGGTATCGATTATAACATAATCGAACTTTATTAAATTCATCATTTTCTTATGCCAAAGAAATATGTGGTGTACCACAGTTTGCAATAATACCTCAAGGGTTGTCCATTTAACTGTTAGAACTTTAGGTTCTCAATATTGTCAGATTTTGAACTTCAGGCCCTTACATAATTTCGGAACTTTAGGCCCTTGCATAATTGTCCATGTTTTGAGGGACTTCTAGTATCCCATTTAATTGCTCATCCATGAGTTTAAGGAACTGCAGGTTCCCTTTTGTATATAGTGATGGTTTACCAAAAATGGTTAATATTTATGCATACATCACTATTCATGTATATGGTACTATTCATCAAGTCGTGAATACGTGTCTATTCATACGTACAGTACATTTACTATTCATGTGTATGGCACTATCAACCAATAGTGTACTGTTACATTATTAAGGAACTCCTGGCCCTTATGTACATGTCAAGGATCAAACAACATAAGATACCTATATTATGTAACAAGACCAGATAAATAAATTTGCATATGCGATGATGTCATCAACTCACTCCAATCTAATCCCATTAACTCATACATTAAGGCAACAAGCATATGTAATAACCCGGTCCTAAATTAATAGTTAAATATTAAATAATTCAAGTAAAAGACAATTCAAACCCCGGGAATATTTTAATTGTTTAAAAGTTGACTTTTTCTTCGGGAAGGAATTCTGGAATTTCAATTGTACCGTTGCGTAGAACACGTCGAGATGAGTCTGTAGACACGTAGTGGGCTCAAATCCGAGTTGTAACGAGAATTATAAGAATAAATTTCACGTAGGGGCAAAATTGTAATTTTTCAAAATTGGTTTTTAAAAACCAGAATTTCTCTCTCTCTCTCTCTCTCTCTCTCTCTCTCTCTCTCTCTCTCTCTCCGACGTCGCAGCCCCCTACCCCTTCGGTTTTTTAGTTCAGCAGGTGGCTCAAGGAGTCGTCGTCGCCGCCACACGCAACCTTCGGCCACGGGGCCAGACCCAAAAGAACTGGGCAGCCACGCTCTACCCTTCCCGACCAAGCTCAACCCTTGAAACCGCCGGAAACCACCAGAATTTGTAGAAATCCGAGCGGTTTTTTACCCAGTTTTTCCATCGTTCGTTCGAACGATTTTGGGCACCAAATGTTGCGATACATGTATGTTTTCTCAACCTCTCGAGGTGTTCTAGCTGCTGGTTGTAATATTTGGGAGAAATTTCTGCATTTTGGTAGTTAAATAAGAGATAAGAGTGTGGCCGATTTTCGGCCACTTCCGGCGACTTTTTGGGGTAGGTCCAAGAGCAAAAGTTGCTCCACTCTATGTGGTGATCGTATAGGTATAAGTCTTGACCAGTGGTTTGGAGTTTTTCCGATCGCCAGAATCACTTTGGACACTCATGTGCTACCGCGCGTGTGGCGGCGCTTGGGTCACTTTTGGGCCAGTCCTTGAGTCCTAAAATCATCCTCATGTCGTCCCGAGCACGACAATATGCTCGAATATCATTTTGGATATCGTTTGATCGTCAATCGGATATCGCATATTAGGCGTTATCCGGGTTCGATATGTTCGGGCCGTTGGATCGAATCCAATTTAAAATATGTTCATCTAGGCATTTCTAGGATAGTGTAGGATTTCGTGGATCGTGAATCAGAGCCCCGGATGTTCCAATTCAATAAGTTAAAGTTTACGATTTACGATAACCGTCTGATCGTACGATCATGAGCGATCCAACCGTTCGAATTGGACCAGACTTGCAGGGTAGGTTTAGAAAAGTGTGTTGAACCTATAGGAACTTTAGGATTGGTGATCGGAGGTTGTGGGCGTCGCGGGCCCGGTTTACCAAGTTTAGGCAATTTGACTCATCGGTTGACCGTGATTCTTCTGAGGTAGTTTTACCCTTCGAGAAGTACTAGAAGGACCATGAAAACGAGTCCTGATCGAAAGTTTAGTTATTCTGATCATGTTAGGATTAGAGGATTGTTTATAGTACCTTATAGAACTTCTTGGATATTATATTGATAATTGAAGTTATGGGATTTTCTTTAAAGGTTATTACTTTTCATTAATTGATATTATTATGATTATAAATAAAGTATATAGATTGGGTAGTATTGGGTTATGTACAAAAGTATATTGTTTTAATTGTGGGATACAGTATTTTATGGAATTTATGTGAAAACAAGTGTTGATTTCTATTTGAATTATTTTCGGATCTTTAGAAAATTTATGCTTATGTGAGTGTTCATTGATTTGTAATGGCATCATTTTCATTGATTAAAGGCTTATTTATGTACATGGCCCCTGTGCATTTAAACTTGTCTCATATTACCACATGGGCTTTGAAACGTCTCAAAATACGCCCCACACTTTTAAAAACCGTCTCACGTTACCCATTCCGTTAGTATTATAGATGTTCTGTTACTTTCTTTGGGCCCCACTTCGTTTTAATCCTTAACATTGAAGAATAAGGGTTTTTTCAGCTTCAGAAAAAGGGAAAGGGAGTATTTGGGTGAGAAGGGGAAATTTGGAGAAGAAGGCTAGGGCTTATCAAAATTTGAGGTGGGGTTCGAATTTTGGGAGAATCTAGAGAAGAAATCACTATTTGGGCTGGGTTGCTGCTACTACCTTGGAGATACAAACTACAAAGAACAAATAGTTGGGCACAAGTCGGGCAAAACTGGTCTCTCTACTTCTGGTTGCTTGTGTCGCCGTGGGAAGATGCGTTAGAGTTGTTGGGTGGTGGGCAGACGCATGTTGGGACAAGAGGGGTCAAACGAACCCTTGGAATGCTTGAAATTTGGTTGTGGGCTCCATGGACGACCCCTTGGACAAATGCAGAGCGACCCCTTGTGTGCACACCAGGTGCTCGATGAAAGTCCCATCTTGTCTTTGAGTCCATGATGGCTTTATTCCACGAAGCAGAGACCGAACGCACCAGAGCTTGGTAGGGATAGAGGAGGCATGGGCGATTAAATTTTCCATAAAAACAAATAGGCAAATGTGTTAGCCAAGCCAAAAAAAAAAAAAAAAAAAAAAACCACTCTATCTTTAACTAGTTGCCCAGCCAACCATGGCCTACACTCACCAATTGGTGGCTGGACAAGAATACCCCCATCACTTGCTCTATGAAATACCTCAATGAAGAAGGCATAGCAGCACCTTTCTTGTGAAGAGTTTTCTGAGTTGCAGAGGAGGCACTGTGTGTCTGACAAAGAAGACGATGTCTGGCTTGTCCCGGTGCCCTTAGAGCAGTTCCATCAGCTGGGTTGGGGGGTTTGGGCCAAAAAGCGATTCCAGCAGCTTAGGCGGGGCAGGCTGGAGGTGGGGGCCACAAAGACCGGCTGGCCCGAGGGCAGGTTGAGCTCGAGATCCAAAATGAGGGGGGGCTGATGTCAGCCCTGTGCTGCACCAACAGCTCTGGGACACGTGGCGTCGTCTGGGCACTTTGATCGTGATTCTCTCCTCCAATCCAACAGTAGCCAATATTTTTTTGCAATAAAAATATGAAAAAAAATCTGATTTTTTTTTTAAAATACCAAAAAGTACTTGAATTTTTTTTCTATAAATACCTACCAATTATCTGAAATTTGAAATCGAAAATTTTATCCAATTATGAGATATGAATAGTATTGACACATAGTAACCCAAAAATCTTATCCGAAAATATTGTCCAAATTAATTATTTAGGTAAAAAAATTTGTGAAAAAAAAAAAGAAAAAGAATAGTGTTTGCCCCTTGCCATGGCAACAGCTGGAAACCAACATTGCTTTTTGTAAGGGTAGTCACTATTCACGTTAATAGTAGCTGGCCTAGCCCGCCCCCCCTTGCCATGGTAAGGGGCTAACTGCTGGAAGTGCTCTTATAAACGAACACACCGTTTTGTGATTAGCCTCCTTTAGTGAAACGGTGAGTTTAGTGTTCAACACTTGGCTGCCTCTTGTCATTGTCGATGGGTTTAATGGGCTAGTTTTGGTTTTATCGATTTTATGAGGTTTGGCTTCATGGTAATAGGTGAATTATTTTAAAACTTGATCCTATGGGCCAATATAATATAATAGAAGATTATCTAACAAACAAAAAAACTATCTTAATAGTCAATATAAATATGTAGAAATATATATATATATATATATATATATATATATATAACTAATATTTTAATTCGATAATGCAACGATAATTGAGGAATTTAAAACTTCTAATTTAATCTTTGCATGGTAAAATTTTAAATTTAAATAGTGTTAATTTGTTTTGTATTGTATTGTATTGCATTTACTTGTGATTTTTATTTTTATTTTTTATATATTTTTAAAGTTTTTATTTAGAGATATTTAGTCATATACCCATTATTAGCACTAAAACTATAAATAAACCTTACACCATTTAATTTCTATAAACACACCCAAAAAATGATAGATGGCCCTATTGAATTTAATTTTGATTATTAAATTACTTTGATGCCCTATTGAGTGTTTTGGGTTTTTTTATGAGGTTTTGGGGTTGAGTTTGTTTTAAAAAATCAATGGCAGTTTTGTAATTTAAAAGAAGTTAAAAGCCTTTTTGTTATGTTGTAAATGAGCTTTGGGTGTGTTTCTAAAGTTCATTTTATATAGGGTTTTTTTTTTATAATTTAGGCTCCTATATTGGGTATAATAGTGAATCTCCCTTTTATTTATATATAGAGATGCATTTGAGGAAAGGCTCATTACATTCCCATGAATAGATGTATCTTTTTGTGTTTATTAATGAATTCACACGTAATCTTGACTATTCCTCTTACTGTTGCATCTGCAGAAATAAGTTTTTCAAAATTAAAATTGTAAAAATCATAATTGCGATCAACTATGTTGCAAGAAAGATTAAACGGACTAGCTTTGATTTCAATTGAAAGTGAACTTCTAAAAAAACTTGATTATGAACATTTGATTGATGATTTCTCTTCCAAAAATTCAAGAAGATCAATTTTCAGACATTTGTATTGACTGGCTGTGTGTTTTTTTTTTTTCTTTTGGGGAAAAAGCTCTCGAATAGTTTTAATTCTTCAAATAAAGACAGCAAATGCAATGTTAATGATTTTTGGATAGTCAGGTATGTTTTTGTTATTGCTTTTATGTTTAATGCAATATAAACTAATTTGTTAATGACATTTGTGTGCAACTACTCATTAGTTGTCAATTTTTTTCCTATTAAACACAGATTGCTTATTGGAGGCAGCAAGGGACCTTATGGTATTTCTGTATTAGATTATATGAAGCCCTAATTTAAGTATCACATAGGGCCCTCAAAATCTCAGGGTCGGCCCTGAATAAGCTCTGTAATTAGGGTGGAACAAAGTTATAAAAACGAACACTGTCTGAAGGGGAAAATTTTTCCATATATAGCTCATGACGTATTTCAAATCCCACCAAATTAAATGGAAAGAGGGCATGACATTCCTTGCAATTAAATTTAATAGAAACTCATGACGTATTTCAAATCCCAAATAGAAAATAATTTAATCCAACATTTCTGATGATGATTTTGAAAATGTTGCTATCATGTTCTCTTATTGAATGATTATCTTTTGGTGTGTTATCCTTGGCTATAAATATGGGAATTATCTTGCAGCCATCTCTTGATTTATTCAAGGAATTATCCCTATTTATCCGAGGAGATAGACGAAATCATGGAAATTGAATGTTTCCATTATTCCTTGATTTGTGGAGATAAGCATTATTTTAAGCCTCATTAATTAGCTAATTAAATGAATACTTAATTAACATAATTAGTGTGACCAAGGGCAGACTTGACCTTTATATTAATTTCTAGGCAAGGCCATCCCTGGTCCCCAAGTAGTTAGGGCTGACGAGGTCGTTCCACCGTGGACCATTGACCATGAGAGAAAATATGAGAGAAAATAAGAAAAATAAAAGAAGACAAAAATAGATAGAAAATAGTAGAAAGATGGACAATGGCATAATAAGTTATGTTCATTCGCTTCATGAACTAATTCTTAGGATTTGTGCCTAATTTGAAAGGCAATCATATTAAATATTTTTATTTGTAGCTATTATTATGAATTGATTAATCTGTTTATGAATTAAGCATGTAATAAACATATTTATGTATGTTATTGTGTGTGTCCAACCAAGTAAATGAATATATTTAAAAAATGTTCATCCACAATTTTTACTAGACTCTTGGCACACGGTCTTTCTTATTGTTTATTTTTTTAATTTTAGAATTAAGAAAGATAAAATGGGTTGTTTGTTCCATAGAAATAGGATTCATTATCTTATTTTGTTTTTAATATGAAAAAATATATAAATTTACCTTATTATCCTCATTTTATTAATAATTTCAATTCTTAATTTTTATATTAACTAAGGGCATTCTATGGTATTTTGAATGTTTTTTATATATACATATGTAAGATTATCTTTCAAAAAAAAATTTAGATAAGGGAAACAAATGAAATTTTTTTTTATACGAAAAACTTTGTCAAACATATTTGACTTCGACCCAAATAAGGAAAGAAAATAAAATTATCTGAAAAAGACTTAAAAGAGGAGAAGAGAGAGGCGGTGGTCACCGATTTGGCTTCATCCAACGTTAGCAAGTGATGTAAACTCCCTTTATGATAAATGCAATACACCTTTCGTTTTGATAATAAATAAAAAATAAATAAATTTAATTTAAAAGAAGAGAAGAGAGAGGCGGTGGTAACGAGTTTAGGACAGCTGGGGTTTCAGTTTTTCCAGTTGCTTGGGTTAGATTATACGCTCAAAATTTATTATACATTTAGGTTTCCTAATCAACTAAGGATTCACTCTCTCTCTATGTCTTAAAGATTCATTTGAGTTTTTATTTCTCATCAACTCACTTTACTTGGCTTGCATTCACTCTCTCCATCAATTCACTCTCTATTGTTCTTTAGGGTTTGGGTTTCTATATTTCTCTATCTATCTCCCTTAATTCCTTACTTGCTCACTTTCTTCTATCTCATTCAAATTCAACATGCATTTCTCTCGTACTACTAAAGCATGGGTTGAAAGCATTCTCTCAAATCAACCGTGCCAACCATTGAAAACGAAGACCTCTGTGAATGGTACGACGACGACGCAGCAAAAGCACAGCAAATTGACGACTAACCGGTTCCCGTCTTCCTCAACTTTCTCTTCTTCAAGGAAAGTTGTCAGCGGCCCTCTGAAAAACCCAATTCCACCGCTTTCCGACTTCGATTCCGACATTGAAACGTGGTTTGTGGGTCAAGAAAGCAAGAGGGTAAAGAGGGAGACGATCTCAACTAAGATGGCCGATATTGACGTGCATGGTCTTAGCGGTTATGGTGGTCAATTGGGCTTGAAGAAGAAACTTGAAGGTGGTTTGAAGAAGAAAGTGGACGGTGGCTTGGCTTCCGAGAAAAATGAAGTTGATTATGGGTTGGGTGTGAAGAGGAAATTTGAAAGTGCCTTGGGTTTGAACAAGGAAGTTGAAGGTGGTGATCATGGCCTTCTCCGTACCCCATCAATTTCTTGTGAGGTTTCTTCATCCCAATCCCAAAGTTGCTGCGAAACACCAGTCACAGTTCTACGCCCTCATCTCTGTCATGCCTCTCCTGTGAAAGCCACCTCTGCATCGAATCATGAGATCAATAATGATCTGTCTCCGAGACGGGCTGCTAGGGTTGCAATGTTGAAGGCTCGGTTTGCCAACACAATCCTTAAGGCAGAACATCACCATGCTCTCTACACTACAACAATTACCACCGAAGCCAAGAACGAGAGGCTTGGAGCTGCAGAAGCAGAAATTATGAGAGCCAATGAGTTCATCAAAAAGCAGCGGCAAAAGCATAGAGAAGCTGCTCGCCTTGCCCTCGAAGAGATGGAGAAACATGTGGTTATTGAAGATAACTTCAAAACCATGAGAGACTTTCATTTGTTAATTTCTGGGCCAAAATGATCGATTTTGGTCTGTTACTGTTAGGTGAAATTGTGTATAGTGATCACTGATTTTGTACTGAATATTTCAGGAATTTTTATGAAAAGTATCATTCATTCATTCATTCCTTATAAGCCTGGTAATTAATGAAGTGTTGGATCAGCTATATCATCATCATATATCATGTTTGTGCGCCTAAGTTTTTGACAATGAAAGTAACTTGAAACAAAACAGTTAAAATACAAGAGTACAACAAAAATCCAAGTTTCTTCCAGAGAAATTAAATCAACTCAAAATATTAAGTGCATTTACATTTAACAAAAGGGTATTTTGATTCTGTAATGTCTCTTCAGTTCTAAGCTCTCAATGCAGTTAATGATCAAAATGGGAAGCACCAGTACATAATTACACATAATTACTGGTGTCTCACTCTGTGCACCGCCGTTAATAAAATGAGAAATGGAGATTCAATAAAGAAAATTAAACTCATATGATTTCCTTAGCTGCCCTCTGTTACTGTTAAATTTTTAAAGAAAAGCTCTATTTCTTCTAGCAATCTCTTATCCCCCAAATTTAATCCCCCAGAAGTCTAGACTAGAATTGGATGATAACATCAAGTGAATGAGATACTCGCATACTTCTCCCATGTCGTCCAGGATGGCGACCGCCTTTTTTTATGCTCTTCTGCACTTTCATCTTGACTGTTGTTAGTGTACTTCTGTTTTCTGCAGGCCTGCAATGTGTAAAATAACTGCATTCTCTCTCTTTTTAATATGCTGCCTGAAATGACCAAGGCGAAAATTTTAGGAAAATCCATCAGCCAGTTTTCATTCTAAAACAAACTGGGCAGAAGTATAATGACTCATTTTCATGTTTGAAGTACTGAAAAAGGAAGCATCCTTAAGTAGGAACAAGTAGTGCAAAATTTGACAAGGATTCTTCTCCGAGATACTTAGACAAGCTAATACAGCATGTTGCATTGCTTCTTTAATTGAAATTTGTAGATTCAAATTCCCATGAACAGATGGAGTTCTGATGATAGCGACAAGGACTGAGAGGTCCATATAAATATACATGTTATAAACGCTTTTTAAGCATCTTTGCTACAACAGGTACTAGTGCTGTTATATGAGAGGACGATACCATTCCAGGGAAATCAGATATGCAGTTTAGAATGAGTTTTAATGCCTCATTTTGAACTGGATGGAAAGGAATGTCTGCTACATAATTTAGTACTGGAACCAAAGTTGTAAACCCAACAACAAGCCTCCGTTTTAAAGCTTGCTCAGCTTTTGATAATATGTCAAGTACCTGAACACAAGATTTGACCACTGGATCCTTGAGTTTCTGAGGGTTTTTCTTAATAATACAGTCATACTCATAAATAAGCTTTGCAAGAACACATCTAATGACCATAAAAATGAAAACTTAAAAGGTTAAGCTATCTACACTAGGAACACTGAAAAATTTGTAGAAATTCAATAAATACTTCTGAATAATGATAATTGTTGACTCATAACTTAAACAGCACAGTTTCTGGTTTCGTGATGTTTGGCAATACTCAAATGAAACTCTATCAGCACAAAAATATCAAGCAGAGGACATCTATTATTGTTCTATTTGGCACTGAAACTTTACTAACCTGACAATCTCAGTATTTCAAATACATGTCTGCAATGTTTTCTTCCATTAGGACTAGCGTTTCTTTCCCTGAAGTGCCTTCCCAGAAGGACATGTAATTAAACAGTAAATCCAGCGTGCTGATCTGGACTTGGCTGTGTATTGAAAGCAGTGGGCCTTTGATGGCCTCCGTAAACAATATATTCATTGGATTCACATTTTTTCCATCTTATGTTGCTTGCTCAAAGCTATCTCCTTTGGAGGAACTCATGCTGTTTAAATCAACTGCATATGCAGCCCCGAAAACTCCTCTCTGAGTCTGAGCCAACACTGTCAAGAACGCTGGACAAGTAATATGGAAATTGTTAGTTGAAAGAAGACAGGACTGATACCAATGAGGAAATGTGCATGTAAAATGGGGAGCATTCCATGCTATGTCAGGATCACTTCCCCAAAGAGTTCTATATTACCTGAAAGGTTTAAAATTATAATTTTTTTCCACTACAGGCAGTAAGTTCTCTAGTCAAGGACTCAAGCACTTGGAGATGCAACGTTTTTACGGTTTGATTCTAAATAAACTCAAGATGCAAAGTATCTTGTCATGATATGAAAGAAATTGCAAGGACGTTCACCTTGACAGTTAAAATATGGTCTGACATCAAAAAGAAACAATTGTGGTGAAATTAGGGAGTTCGTTTGCAGGCTTGATATCTATATATGCCTATGTGCCCAAATAGAAAACCTACTCTGAAAAATTAAATAAATAGAGACACACGGGGTATGACAAGCTGACCAAAATGCTAGACATATCTTGCTGAGCTGTGCTTTAAGTAAGGGAAAATGCACCACACTTGTAAGGCACAAAAAAGTAAGTGTTAAAGAAGTGGAAAACTGACCTACACAATTCAAGCGGACATCATCACTTTGGGTCTTCATGAGGGCCTCTAAAGACAAGTGCAATAGCTTGAGGCAAAAGGCAAATAAAAAATCAGTTCCATCACCAACCTCTGATGCGTATTGGAGAATAGATACCTTGTATAGAACAAACAGGATTTCTCCCTGAATATATTTACTGTGTTAAAGGAATATATAAACCAGAGAATTTGAGTTATAATGTACTAAATGCATTGAAGGAACATGGTTTATTCTCAGTTTTCTTTATTTGTTACCTAGGCAATTCAAAACCTTCAACAAGATTGGTAAGGAGGCCATACTTGTCTCTAATGTGAGTGTAAGGATTATTTTGCTGGCAGTTTAACAAAACCCCCAAGCAGTGAAGCTAAATTTAAAGAATGGCAGAATTGTTAGCAGGGATATATATCTTTTGAGATCAATTAGATGTGAGTCTTAAAGATATTGTTGAAAAAAGTTTCGTTAGTAGAAGCCAGTGGGTGCACAGAGGCTTTTCATTGTAGACTGTAAACCATAGCCATTAAACTTGGATATGTAAGTCATGGCTTAAAGTAAGAAATCTCATGTTCATAAAAAAAAAAAATAAATAAATAAAAAAGAGTAAGAAATCTGATCACCCCCTTGTAGTGACTGTTGACTCTGATTTCTCACTCTCAAGGCCTAGCTTGCCCACTCAAATTTCATTTTGACTTGTAGAGTAGAGAAATCTAATTTCAAAGAAACATGACAAACTATTCAAGGATCTCAACCAACAGTAACTCATCCTCTTTTGCATTATAATATAAATAAGGCAATTTCAGGTTTTATTTAACAATCCTTCAACTATAGTATTGGTGTACCATGAGAAACCAAAACTACCCAAACTATCAGAATAACATTACCTTCGGGAAAAAGTAAAAAAAAATCAGAATAACATTACCCAAAGTATGTATCCAAATCTTAAAATTGATATGTAAATTCGCAAACAAACAGAATTTTAATATGAGAAATAGTAGAAGAATCAAGCTCGATTTCACCAAATTCGTCCAGCCGTAACAAGTCATACACTGTTTGGCTACCGAGAAACACAAATCATTTTCTCAGGAAACAAACAGAAAACAAATCACAACCGGAAAAGTTTATCTAAGTCTCAACAGAAATTCCAGAATTCAGAGACAAACAAAGAGAGAATGGAGAGATGCGGATGGTGGAAATACCGTATAAAGCTGACGGAGACTCCAGGCCAAGGCACCAGAAGAGAGGCGGAAGGAAACCCTAGCGACGAAGTCAGCAGAGAGCGAGGCAGCGGCTCATTCGCAGAGAGCGGAAATGAGATGGACGACTTGTCGTGCGATGGGGTCGTCGTCGAAGGAAGAGAGAGCATGAACGAGAGGCGAGACGAGGAAGTGAGGGTGGAAGGCGAGGAGAGAGCGGAGGAAGGGGGGGGTTGGAGGAGATGGACTGAGAGCTGAGAGGGGGTGCAGGACACGTGGACGGTGGGCGATTGGGGGTTGGAGATGAGGTTGGAGAAGCAGAGAAAGCAGATGGAGCCGCCGTGCTTGGTTCGGAGGAAGAGCGTGGATCTGTGGCCCTCTGAGCACGTTGTCGGAGACGCTACGGAATTCGAAGCTTCTTCTTCTTCCTCAGATCATGGTAGTCTCGGAGGAGCTCCTGTGACTGTGAGTACATTTTGCGAGCACGAATAGTGTTTGAATTTTGGCGCTAGAAAATACAGGAAAGGAAAGGAAGCAGATGACGGAGCCGCTTCCTTTAGCTGCTTCTTGTTGACACGTGCACGGACTTTGCTCCTGTGCTTTCACTAAAACGGCTCACAAAATTTGGAGAGCATTTTTACTCCTTCCTTTTTTTTCTTTTTTTCTTTTTTTAATACAAACTATATTCTATTTTAAATTAATCTAAATTATGGATAGGGGATTCAAACTCGGTTGTGGAGTGGGAGCACATGTGTTCTAACCAACTTGGTTAACCCATGTTTGCTTTTACTTGTTCCTTTATTCGTGCTAAAATTTGCACTTTTTTTTCAAAAAATTTTACGAAATTCTTGTTATGCACACCAAGTGTAATGAATATTTGAAAAAAATTTAGTTGTGAGGCTAAGATCATAGAACAAAATATCAATAATATCACCGATATTTCAACGAAATTATCGTTTTTTTTGGGATAGTGATATTTTAGCATGTTTCCATTCATTTAATGTCAATTTATGGAAAATTTCCCGATAATTTCGGTAGTGATATTTTCATTCAAGTGGCAGCTGCAAATGGTCAACATATCGGATATTGATAAATATCGATAATATCGCGATATGAACTTTCAAAAAATGAAAGAATTCACTTGAACTCACGCACACAGGTGTTTGAACCCCTCCCCCTTCTAAGCTCTAGAGCCACCTAACCACCACGCTAGTTGTCACTTTGGGATTAGTACCTATGGAATTCATATTTATAAGTCTTCCGAGCTGTTCCTCACAATAGAAAATAATTACTTATTGTTCTATATTGTTGATCAAATATTTAATTACTTAATATAATTTATTTCTTTCCTAATTAATCCATTTAATGTTGTTGATTATTTATTATTCAATATAAGTACTTACATTACTAAGTTGTTATGCTTTAAATCTTAAGATAAATCATCAAGTGTCATATTTGCTCGGTGATTTATCAATTTGTGTTTCATCCATTTTGCATTCATTTGCAAGCTTTTGGTGCCTCATAAGGTTGAGTGCACAGAGAGCGTAGTGACTCATCCTCCAGTGAGTTTGAATCGATTGCGACCATAATCAAATTCAACATAAGGAGAATGAGCAAAACTTCGGTGGCTTGAAGCACTTGTGACCAGTATTGCATTCAACATAAGAAATGTTGGAAGATGATCCTACGAGAAGTTGAGTTACAAAGAAATTAGTAAATATTGTCTACAGTGAGTCTAGGATAAGTATTTGTATACTTCTTGTGGTCTTCATTATGTAGTGGATTTAACTCAAATTGAGGAGTCCCATATATTTTCCCCAGAAGTGGGGTTTTACTATGTAAAATATATCCTTGCATGTTGATCATTTTTATTTTCATGCATAGTAAGGATTGGTACAACTTATCAATCTTGTTGTTGTGATTTAATTTTATTTGTTCCTTACTATGTAAGAGAATCATTAAATATATGAATATAACTTGGGAGATTCAATATTATACCCTATATATGAGGCCCAATTATTAAAAAAACCATATATGAAATGAACTTTAGAAATACACCCAAAGCCCATTTACAACATAACAAAAGGTTTTTAATTTCTTTTAAATTACAAATGCCATTGATTTCTTAAAACAAACCCAACATCAAAACCTCATAAAAAGACCCAAAACACTCAATAGGGCATCAAAGTAATTTAATAATCAAAATTAAATTCAATAAGGTCATCTGTCATTTTTTGGGTTTTTATGGGTTTGTTAATAGAAATTAAATGGTGTAGGGTTTATTTATAGTATTAGTGCTAAGAATGAGTATATGACTAAATATCTCATATAACTTTGGATTACAGTGTGTGGTACTCTAAAGATTCAAATGCTAGTCTTATAGGCTATTGTAATGCTAATTAGGCTGGTATCACAAGATGATCGAAATATCACATCATGAGGATGTGTCTATGTTGGAAACAATTTGGTAGCTCAGCCATAATTAAGAAACATAAATGTGTTTTCTTCTTTGTCTCTACCGAGCCTGAATTATGATGTTGGAAGTTGTTTGCTCTTGATAAATTCATTGGTACCCCCACAACTTCCTGTAGATAGCATGTCAAAAACGCTATAGTAGGCTATACGTTAGCATTATAGAAGGCGTTGTGTCAGCTAACGCTATAGTAGCCTCAAATGTACGATAGCGCTTTTGACACAGTATTGAATGTTTCGTATTCCATAGCGAAGTAACGAAATGGACGGAGAGAGTGTAGTAGCAACAAGAGCGGTTTTTTTAGAAGTCAAAAAATCGAGTGAACATGAAGATTCAAAACAAACGAAAACAAAGAAGTATCTTGATTCACGAACATATTTTCATAGCAAGCGTTTTCTCTGAATTGCTTATAAACAAAATGGATAAATTATTAACTAGGTTTAACATTATATGATGTAATATTTTTGGTTAAAATATGTGAAGAACAAGCAAAACTACAATTCACGAATCACACCCAATTCTATTTTCTTTTTGGCTTGGTCCTGATGCTGCCGACTTATAGATTCAATCATTTACAAAACAGTGACAAGACCCAATTAGGCCTCAATCAATCACCCAATCGTATCAATCCCGAAGCATAATATCCCGCCTCACGAAAACGACATCTCCAATTCCTCTATTCTATGTACACCCAAAAACGACGACGACGACGACGACATAAAACAGTGCTTGCTACCGAATCGAAGAAACGACATGAGAGCCCAGAGAACGACATTCATCATAATTCTCTCTGAGAAGTACTTTCTCCAAAAGCCGGGCTTCGTAAAAGCGGGCCCACATCTCCTTCTCCAGCAAATCCGCGCCCTCCGATTCCGCGTCGCTCTTCTTCACATCGCCGTCGTCGTCGGCGTCTCTCTTAACGTCCACGTTATCTTTGTAGAGGACGCCGCCGGCGAGCCCGTTCGGCCTTGGCTGCAGCAGCCCCTTCTTCTGAGTCACGCGCCGCCGCTTCTTCTTGGTATGGGCCCAGGCCTTCCTGCACAGCCCTTTGGGACCTTGTACACCGTCAGTATCGCATTCATCACGCTGCAGGGACAGCAGCAGCACACCGCCGCACACTCGGCTGCCGCGCCGCCGGCGACTTCGCCCACTCGGTGCTTCTCGCGAAGCGACGGCCGAGTCGACGGCGGCGATTCAAACGAGGAATTCCGAGTCATCGGGGGTTAAAAAATACTAGTCGAGGAGGCTCGTTCTAGGAGGATTGGGAATGGAAGTGGGTGGAATTAGGGTTCAATTGAGAAAAATGGGGGACAAAGATTGGATTATGGGGCGGGGGAGATTGGGATTGTCTTGGATTCATTTTATTTCGTGGGGAAGATATTTTTCCCAGAAAGCTAGAGAACCCAAACCCAAGTGAAAGAGAGGGAGGGCTACAAATGGGATATGGAGAGAGAGAGAGAGAGAGAGAGAGGAGAGAGAGGGGAGGGCGAAACGGACGGGATAAGAGGGAAGCGAATCTTTCGGCAGAAAAATCGACGACGGTGTGAGAGATTATATATAGTTTTGTTTGGGAAGGACGAAGAAGAAAACTGAAAGGGGACGTGGGAAATAACGTGCAGCCAGCAGAATCGCTCCACGTGGACACGTTGAGAGGGAATGAAAGTGAAATATGAGAGATATTTTTGAGGAGGAATTTTTTATTTCTGCAGGAAATGAACTGAAAAATAGAATTAATGGTTTGGGCTTTTCTAAGAAATTTCTCCACCCCACCGTGATTTCAGTATATATGGGTGTGATGTTCATGGCCTAGTTGTTTGATCGTTTAAGCATGTCAATTATTTGATCAACAATTTAAGTCTAATCCTTTATCGAATGATCAGCATAACTTTTTAACATTTGTTAAGTCTAATCCTTTATCGAATGATCGGCATAACTTTTTTTTAAAAAAAAAAAGAAATAATATTGATAAGTCCTTATAATTGTCATACTATGAATATCATCTTCTTAGAGGCCAGTTTGACATTGCTGTGCTGTAAAAATAATTGTTGTCGGATTTGTTGTGAGAGAAATCAACTGTGAGATAAAGCAATTTGACGTTTGGTAAACTTTTGTGTTAAAAGTGTTGTTAGTATTAATTCAAATATAATCAGAAAATGATTCCGGTATAATCAGTAAACTAGGGCCAGTTTGGCATTGCTGTGCTGTGAAAATAATCGCTGTCTGATTTGCTGTGAGAGAAATCAGTTGTGAGAGAAAGCAGTTTGGCGTTTGGTAAACTTTTTGTTAAAAGTGTTGTTGGTACTAATTCCCGCATAATTAGAAAAAAAATTGCAGCATAATCATTAAACCCAATGCCTCTTCGAAACTGATTCCTACATAATCAGAAAATGAAAGCACCTCATTAGCAGCTTTCCCTTATAGCTTTATCTCACAGCAATTTTTAACAATAAGTGATTTCTCATAGTTTACCAAACGGATTGGGCTTTCCAAAATTTTTTAAAAATCACTTATCACCCCAAATAGGCAATGCCAAATGGGCACCTAGTGTCTCTTCGAAATTGATTCCTGTATAATCAAAAATGAAAACACCTCATTAGCTGCTTTCCCTTATAGCTTTCTCTCACAACTATTTTTAACAATAAGTGATTTTCTCATAATTTACCAAATGGGCCGAGCTTCCCAAATTCTTTTAAAAATCACTTATTACCCCAAATAAGCAGTGTAAAACAAACACTTAGTGTTTAAACAAAAAAAGAAGCGTTATCAATTTGATATCTCAACTACGGTATCGTGCATCAATATGTTCCTGCCGTTAGATTTGTCTACCTTTCTATCAAACATTGTCACAAGACAAGCACATTACTAATCGTTTGGGGACTTTCTTGTCAAACGAAGACCCATAAACCTTTTTCACCCTTTCCGCACTCAAATTACAAATCTGGTTAAATCGCATGGAAAGACGGCTTGGGAAAATAATTATTATTGAAAAACTAAGAAGATGAGAAGAAAAAAAGACGAGAAGAAAAAGCAACAATAATGACTGGATGTCTAGACCATTGGTTGAGCTGTCAATCAAAATGAAAGAGTTTGACGGGCGTCCGCATCACTGGACTTGGCAGCTCAAATAATTATAAATAAATAAAATAAAAACGTGAGGCCAACTAAAACGTGCAGAGTTTTGGATGAAATAAAAATTGAAGGAAAAAACCAAAACCAAAACGTGTAAAGGTGACAACAGAAGAGAACAGGACAGGTCGCCTGCAACGGACATGCAGCAGTAGCAGCAGCAGCAGCAGGAGGCAATCTTATCCATTTGTTAATAATGTGAACATAATATTTTGCCGGCGACAGAATTCTGTCTTCAAACTATTACAGATTTGCATCACATTTGGAACTTTTTTTTTTTTTTTTTTTCCCTTCTTCTTTTTTTCATAAAACCTTTGGAAGTGGTTGAACTGTAGCTTTCAGGTTGATGTGATTGTGAAAATGAAATGTAAAATATAATGGTGGTCAATTTTCCGGGAGGGATTTTCTGGCCCTAGCTACTTAGTGGATCGCATTTGTGTATAATATATGAGTCCAGCCAATTCCGCATACACAATAATTAAAATCTTGTAGACCTTCTAGTTATTGAAGACCAAGAGTAAGAAAGATGGGGCCTTTCCTTTTTTAAAGGATTTTTTTAAATTCTGGGCCTTTCTTTTTAAAAGGATATTTTTTGAGTGCTGTTAAACGAACCCGAAAATTAACTGAGTACACCCTATGTTCTAAGTACACCCTAATATTTAAATCAAAATGTAAATTAATTAAGTACAACCCTATTTAATTACCCAAAAATACCCCGGATACACCCTAATCCACTCGATCACACAGTAGCAAACCATTCGAATATGGTAACAGCATTCATCAAGGTCAAGTGGCATACTAAATTATTCGGATATCATGGCTGAGAAGCTTTGATTCAAAGGCAGCAGAAATCCCCTGTTTTCTCTTTGATTTATTATTCGCCATTGCCATGTGGTTCTTTAATTGAATAAATGATGTTTTATCTTTCACAGGTTTCGGGGTTACAAAGGTTTTGAAGATGATGAAACACCTTCAGAAATGATTTACAAATGCCTGTGTCTCAAGAATAAGAAAGTTACAATAGAGAAGAGATACAACAAACATACAGAAAAAGTAGAGATAATTTGCAATAATGCACATGGTAAAGTTGAAAAGTACTCACTGTGAGAGGCATTTCAGATATTTCATTTTCAATATAGACATCACCCATTAATTCTTCGAATCCTGAATTATGCAACAAAACTATTAAGGTGATACAACAAGACAACTTAAAAGGACGAAACTTTGACACAATGAGTATATAAAAATAAGAAACCCAGATGCGTAAATCAATCATATGATGAGAAAAACACAACAAATTACCCCATTTTCATTCAACATACTGAACTTAAGTAACTCATCATCAAAACAAATGTAATAAAAGATATCAGATAGCAACTTACGTCAAGAAGGACAATCTGCAGAACCCAGAAACAAGCCTGTGGCTCAGCAGAAGCAAAGCCAATTTAATCTGCAGAACCCAGAAACAGCCTGTTAGCCTATGTACCTCGCTCAACCACATAATGGAATAGGGTTTCTATCTATTTTTCCCAGTTGCAGATTCTTCAACTCAAATCCCAAAAGTTTCAATCTTTATTTTCTTAGTTTTCACCCAAATTGAATTGGGTTTCTTCAATTTTTTAGAATTTCAATACACAATTACCGAATTCCAGTTTCAATTCCAAGTAAGCACGTATGAACTCGCTTGGTATTTGGAGGTTTTTTAATATTTTTATTGTCAATAAAAGGAAATAACAGAGTTTTTGGAGTAGGGTTTTTCGTTTATGTTTGATTAGAGTTGAATATGGTGAGTAGGGTGTACTTATTAAAATTACATTTATTTCATAATTCAAAATCCTTTTTGGTAATTTTATATTAGGATAAATTAGTAATTCAATAAATAGTTTAATAGTAGGGGTACTCAGTTAATTTTAAGGTTCATTTAGCACCACTCTATTTTTTTTAGGCTTATTTACTGTAGTGTCTCTTGAATTTGGGTCAAATCTCACTTACCCCCAAAGTTAAAATGCCCCACTTTCATTCATTGACCGAAGTTTGGTGATCCACTTTGCTCCCTGCCGTCAACTCCATTCAAACTGATTAAATCTGATGACATGGCAGAGGTGTTTTTGTAATTTTGTATATATGGATCATTATTCACTAATTAAGTGGGTGACATGGCAAGTGGAGCCCACTTCTACATAAATAAAAATAAAATTAAAATAAAATTTAAAAAATACCCCTGCCACATCATCAAAGTTAACAGAGTT